>OENM01001938.1:0-24097 GCA_900239745.1 Rotaria magnacalcarata | reverse complement strand
ATATTTTGTGTATTACTGTGCGCTTTACATAACTAGACTTACATTAACAGAGAGAAAAAATACTAACATTTAAGAAAACAAAACAAATTCTATTAATACATTTACTAAGAGAAATCATTTGAAATCATCTGAAATCAGTTGAAATCGCTTGAAATCAGTTGAAATCACTTGAAATTGTTTGAAATCAAAGAAGTAATTTGAAATCATCTGAAATCATTTGAAATCAAAAACTCCATGTGAAATCATGAAATCACGAAATCAGTTTGTTCCCCCTTGGCATCACTCAATGCACAACAGAAACAAATAAACGGTACAAGAAAGACAAAATCGATGTCGTCTATATTTTGACTCGGTAAAAATCATGTTTGAATAAAATGATACGGACATTATTTTGACAGTTTAAAGTGATTTATTGCCATTTATGACAAAGTTACTTCTGTTTTCCGTTTTATCATGTCGTGTATCGAAAAAAATGTCAAATGATATACGCTAATGATACAAATTTCCAATCTGTTTTTATTTTCAAATCAAAATCATACTTCCTTTTTTATTCTATGTATAAAATACAAATTCGATCATGAATAAAAATCATTCCCTGCTACCAGATAGGATATCAAGGCTAAGCTTTGCTCTCGTAACATTATAGGTATTGATCACAATTCAGGTTGCTGGCAAAATAACTTCAGCTTATATTCACACAGTAGAAGTAGTGTTTTTTCGTTAATATTTGTCGCTCAATAGGTTGAGAAGTTTTTTTTTATACTAATTTTCAGATGCAGAATAGGTTTTATACGAAATTGAACATGATGAAAAAGAAGATTTTTCGCTACACTTGAAGGTACTGCCAGTGAATGTTCATCTTGATCAATATTTTCGACATCGTATGTTGCGATTCAATTCGAATTGAGTTCTCTTTCTTCACTCAGAAATACTATAAAGATCATGATACATTAATGAAAGACTATTTGCATTCCAATTTATTTCGTATTTCGTAATAGAATGCTCGAACTGAGAGATATTTTTCGAGAGGAAAATATCTTCAATCGGCACATAATATAAGTTCAATATAAATATCCAATGTTAGAAAAATGTATAGAAACAAATGCATATCTTCAAATTGCATCACTAAAACAAAAGATACTTTTATTTTAATCTAGATATCAACACACCCTTCAGATTGTTCCTTAATGTCAAACGAATGTAAAAGAATGAATTGGTTGAAAAATTATAATTGTTCAACTCTTCTAAGAGCATCCTATTTGGAGAAATTTCGGCGTGCCATATCACATGAACCTGTCACGCCTACGAAGCGAGAACGATTTATGTCAGATAATATTATAGTATCTTTTCCTATGGATGAAAAAATTCCTAAAACTAGTGAAAATTCATCGTCGGACGATGTATTTGCTTCATCAAATAATGAAGTTCGAATAACTGTTGAAGAACACTCGATAACATCGTCAACTAGAAAAATGCATCCGATTAAAGCATGGTATCGACACACGATTCCTGATTCTATAACCTGTCATCAAGCATGGCTTGTGATTCATATTTCAGTGACTATAGCTTTATGTGTACTCTATTTCACACACATCATTCATATCTCAGGTGGTACTATTTCGATTTGTGAATTACTTTTTGGTGTACTAGTACGAAATGAAATCTTTATAGCTTTACTTCATCGAATTGTTGCATTGGTACCCTGTTTCAAATATGAACTTAATCGAATGTTACATTGTATCGGTGGTCTTCATGTTTCATCAGCCATCTGTGCTTTTCTCTGGCTATTAATTTCTCTTATATTCGAACTGCATGGTTTAGGCGCACGAATAACTGGTGGTATTATTTCATTTCTCATTGTATTTATTTCATTAACGGCTATACCAATAGTTCGTCGTCGTTTCCATAATATATTTGAACACATCCATCGTTATGCTGGTTGGACAACATTGATTATACTTGTTATTCATGTGATCTTTCTTCAATTGGACAAATTCGATTCTTTTAGTACAGAAACTCTCTTCAATGCACCTGTACTTATTTTAGTAGTTATTGTTATAATTATCTTTCTACCATGGATATGTATTCGTAAAGTGGTCGTGCAATATAATCAACCATCAAAAGATTTAACTGTGATTACATTTCCTAGTGCATTTTATCCGTACGGTTCAACTACACGTATATCATTAGACGGACACGAATGGCATGCATTTGCTATTGCTCTCACGGATCCGTGGACAAATCAACATTCAATATTAGTTGCAGTTGCTGGCGATTGGACTAAGAAACTAGCTGAGAATTGTCGCGTGAATCAATTGCCCGAACATATATGGATTCGAAAAATAAAAGGTCTCGGTTTTATGTATAGTATTCATGCTTATCGAAAAGTATTAATCGTATGTACAGGTGCTGGTATTGCACCAGCATTGCCCTACATTAAAGACTCATTGCCTACAACTCATGTACACCTACTATGGATTGGAAAACAACATCAACGTATTTATGGAGATTATGTTTGGAACTTAGTTCAAAAAACATATCCACATTTTACTTTACATGATACATCAGTTAGTGGACGACCTGGTGTTCAACTCGTAGAAGATCACTTTTGGAAAACAGAATCAGAAGCTGTATTTGTTGTATCGAATGAAAAATTCACTGTCGAAGTGGCTAATGCACTTTGGCGTAAAGATATTCCTTGTTTCGGTGCTTTATTTGATAGTTAGCAAATTTTATTTTTATATAATTTTTTATAATAAAAACATGTCCGTAAAAAGCATTTTTATTGAAATGCTGATTTGTACAAACGATATTTAATTTCATGCCTAAACGGATAATCCTAGTTTTTCTTATATCCGATGATTTGAACTTCAGTTTAAAGATTTTTTTCTAAAATTTAATTGATTTTATTCGTCTCTTCATGTTTTATCAATTATTGTTCGATGAGCAATTTCATCAAAATGTGATTTCCCATGAGATTCTATTTTTAGTAAACTCACATCGAATTGCTTGAGATATTTATTTATTCATTGTAGTTGTACCTCGAGATCGATATAATTAATTTAAATTCCTTTTTAATTCATTCAAAGAAAAACTTCCGCGATTCTTCTTAGCCTATTATTGTACAAAACAAAAGGGCCAGTAAACATTTATTAGGAGATTCAATAACATGCAATATTTCATGCTCTCAAGAATTTAGACAAAACAAAACAAACACTACTCTACTGTCTCTATATTTAAATTTCCGTTTTGTCTATAAAATGAAAACCGAGATAAATACGTAGGAAGATAATATGAAATCTGCTCTTTCATTAACAACACGAATGTTTTCTCAAAATACTTCGCATGATTTTCGACCCTTTCTCTCTGTAAAATTCCTTTTCTCGGGTATACAATTTACAATTCGCTTTCAGACTTGATTCTGTATATTTAATTTTTTTTCACCATGTCAAAATGACGAAGTTCTTTTTTTTAAATTAAATTTTTCTGTGATTATACTGTTTGAGACATTGAACTTTTCTTTGCCTCAAGTATAAATTTTAAAAAAAACCGTGTTCTTATGTCCTTCATTGCGACATGCTTTTTCTAACGTAAACAGAATTTATTATATAGAATTCAGTCTCCATAGAAAAGTTTCAGTGGCTAAATGAACTGACTTTGACATTTCTTTATTGAAGGTCATCGATTTTATCATAATCTGTTCGCTACCAGAGTATCAACATCATTGAAAAGTTTCGAATATTGATTAGAATGTATACTACTTTTTTTCGTTGTTGATAGATCAAAACTTTTTATGTAAACAACCGCTACAAAGTACACTACTACAACTATTCATTGGTGTGAAGAGTGCTCCCTGAACTATTTTAAATGATAGAATCATTTTCAAACGTGTTCATAAACCAAAAAGAAGCAAGGGAAAACAATGTTCATCGATTAGAACGATGGCATATTCAATTAGCACCGGTTGATGAAGATGATAAAGAAGTTTCAGATGTTGGGAAAGAAGAAAGAGCAGCAAGACGAGTAGCACGTTCTCGTTCAGCAGCTTGTTTTATATAGGAACTAAATAATAGAATAAATATGAAAATAAAAAGACATGATTCGATACGCGAAATACATACTAATCATTATAAATTGGTTCGCCTTTCCATCGAGCAATCAAATCATATTTATAATGAAGATACAACAAAGTATAAAATGAAACACCTAACACAATAGGAATTTGAGGACGATCCATGAATAACCATTCGACAAATCGACGACCACGAAAAGCAAAAACACCTTCTCTAAATAAGCCCATGTTTATTTTCGTTGTTTTTGTTCTTTCAAAAGTATTCCTCGAGCACGAGACGTACGATTCCAACCAATTATCTCGGGTCTAAAATCAATCGAAAAAACAGTAATAATAGTATTTTGCTTCTTTTATCCTTCTTCGTTTACCTTATATATTCAAGTGGTACTAGTAGATAAAAACACGCAGATATACTAGCAACAAAAACAGCAGCTGTTGTTAATGAAAGAGAACCTCCGCTAGGTGCAAATAGTCGTCTTGTGCGAACTTGTAAAGGTTTAACGTTGAATGGATCGTAACCGGATGTTGATGATTGTGTTGTACTCATTCACTTTTTTCGTTATACTTATCGGCAGCTGGTGGCGATAAATAAGGGATACGAAAGCCTAATAAATTACGGCGACGTTCAGAGGGAGGAACAAGTGCTGGACTAGAAAAATGAACATATTATTATTTCTTTCCTACGTATTTCTTTGTTTTTCTTCACAACTAACTTTTGTTGAATTGACCACCAAGATATATGAATACCAACACCAATTGCAAGTATAGTAATAATCGGACTTAAACGAGTTTTATAAAATTGGATAAAGCCCATTCAACGGTACAAAAACAAGAGTTTATATCTATAATATTGAAAAATATGTAGCACCAGAACCTTCGAGAATAATATTTATTAGATGAAAGTAGAAAAAAAACTGATTTTGAATAGATGAAGAATTTAGGAGTCAATCATCGTGTCATTTAAACGCCTGAGACGCTATTCACTTGCCCAACTTAAGTGGACCTTTACCAGCTGCTTTCTTTTTCGCATCTAAAAAAATACAAAAAGAACCAAAGATGAAAAATGAATAAATAACAAATCAGTGTATTTTGCCTAACCATCAAGTTTCTTTTGTTCTTCACGTTGTTTTTCTTTGAACGCTTTTTCATCGTCATCTAATTCCTTGTCTTCTTTTTTGGGATTTTTTCTGTAGATATTGAAAAACTAATTTTAGTAAATAATTAATTAAGAAAAAACAAAACTTACAATGGTTTCAATTTACCACCCTGACGACCCGACATTGTTTTTCGTACTCGTTTACAACTGAATGATGTAAGCTAAATATTACTATCAGAAATAACGAATCATTCAATGAATCATAGTTTACTTTGAAAGACCAATCTACAAGAAAAGCACTACATAACGCTTTATTATCAATTATTAATAGAAAAAATTCAAAATTAGAAAAAAATTTCATTTATTCAAATGTTTTTATTTTATTTCGACATACTAGAACGACATCTTCATTACCATTTATTTTCTCTTTCTATCATTTTACCCTTCCTTCAATCATAACCGAAACCCTTCTGCTGTCGCTATCATCATTGCACATTTATATTCTTTTTCTTTTACCAATCGAGAGCTTTTGTGAAACAAAAAAATGCGCACTAGGCGTTACCATAGACGCCAATAAGAAAGAACGAGGGTGAACGACTAAGAGGAGAAAAAAAGCGACAAACAGATGTATGTTTGCTCACATAGAAATCGGTAGTTTTTCTTTTTTTGAAAATTTTTTCCTTGTAGAATATATATATAAATATGGCGGGAGATACTGAACTCAATGTTGATAATTTGATAGCAAGATTACTCGAAGGTAGAAAATTGATTAAATGTAATAATCTGAAAAAGTCAATAGTTTTATTTTCGTAGTACGTGGATGTCGACCTGGAAAGATTGTTCAAATGACCGAGGGTGAAGTTCGTGGATTATGTTTAAAATCTCGTGAAATATTTCTTAGTCAACCAATTTTACTCGAACTTGAAGCACCATTGAAGATTTGCGGTATGAATTATCGAGTTTATTTTTGTGATTGTATTCGATTTTTATTTTAGGTGATATTCACGGACAATATACTGATTTATTACGCTTATTTGAATATGGTGGCTTTCCACCTGAATCCAATTATTTATTCCTTGGAGATTATGTTGATCGTGGAAAACAATCTCTTGAAACAATTTGTTTATTGCTCGCTTATAAGGTTTGTTTGATCAATTTAAAGATAGTAATAAAATATTGATGTTGTTCTTAGATAAAATATCCAGAAAACTTTTTTCTCTTACGGGGAAATCATGAATGTGCTTCAATTAATCGAATTTATGGATTCTATGATGAATGTAAGAGGAGTTTAAATTGAATGAGAATTTTTCTATACTTGAATGCAAATATATCTTCTAGGCAAACGTCGTTATAATATTAAACTATGGAAAACATTTACTGATTGTTTTAATTGTTTGCCGATTGCCGCTATCATTGATGAAAAAATCTTTTGCTGCCATGGAGGTATGATTTTAACTGTTTTATGCTCATATAAAATAGATAGGATTTATCTCATCGCAATGTTTTAATACTATTAAAAGAAAAAATATTAATGAATTCCAAAGACTCGTTATCACTTTTTTTTCGTTTTACTCAAGGTTTATCTCCCGACCTTCAAACCATGGAACAAATTCGACGAATTATGCGTCCAACCGATGTTCCAGATACTGGTATGTACACTCAATTAGAATGTATTCTATTTATTTTCGTTGTGCTTTTATTTTCGTTTTCTAGGTTTACTATGCGATCTATTATGGTATGTAGTTTTACTCGTTGTTGACTAATATTTAACATAACTTGATGACAGGTCCGATCCAGATAAAGAAACTCAAGGTTGGGGAGAAAATGATCGTGGTGTGTCGTTTACATTCGGCGCTGATGTCGTAGCTAAAGTATACTAAATCAATTTCATGTTTTTATTTCTTTTTCATCATGCTGCTTTTTATTTCAATAGTTTTTAAATCGACATGATATGGATTTAATTTGTCGAGCACATCAAGTACGTAGAGATATGATTTTCTTTTATCAAAACAAGAAGACACTCGATTTTGCAATAGGTTGTTGAAGATGGCTATGAATTCTTTGCGAAACGTCAATTAGTAACATTGTTTTCAGCACCGAATTATTGTGGTGAATTTGATAATGCTGGTGGAATGATGTCTGTTGATGAAACACTAATGTGTTCGTTTCAGGTAAATTGTTTTGTTTTGCTTTTAAATTAGATTAAATTAAATTTTTATTAGATTCTAAAACCAAGTGAAAAGAAAGCTAAATATCAGTACGGTGGCATTGGGAGTGGTCGACCATTGACACCACCACGTGCACCTGCAGCTCTGCCTCAGACCCAACCTAAAGTTAACAAGAAATGAACCATGATAATAATAGAAGAATAAGAAATATGTTTTTTTTTTGTTTGTTTATTTGTTCCTATGATCGATCGTGTATATAAAAAAAAAGAATAATATCATCGAGCTTATTTGTGCTCGTGTCCTATTTTTTTCTCTCTTTTCTGATTTATTTTGATCATGTAATAATGTTCAAATTTTTCTCTCGTACCGTAATTGACATCAGAAAGAGGAAGGGAGAAAAAAAAACACAAGATGATGAGCAAAATATTTTTCCTGAATTTTCAATAGCTGTCTTTTGTTATTGATTGAATTATCGTTGTTATACAATTATTGAACTATTTCCACCCCGTGTTTTCTTTTCTAGAATAATTCATAAAAAGAAATAAAAAGAAAAGCAGACTTTTTTGTGACTTCGTTCATTCTCTTTATTTCTTCTTTATTATCTCATTGAGTTTTGCGTGTTATTTGTTCATCATCACATGTGTTATTACACTCGCTTTCTGAAATAAATTTTTCTTTGTTTTTGTCTATCGCTTTCGCTTCCTATTTGTTTTTTTTTCGACCTAGAAAGTCATTTCAATAAAAATATAAAAACGAGAGATATTCGATATAAAATATTCTGTTGGTTAAATTCTCGAGATAATAGATTTTCTGTCGATGGTGTAAATAGATTATTTCTCATGTTTCCTAGTTGGAATAAGCCTGGAAAAACAAGTTTGCTAATAGTTATCTTTAGTATAGTATGACAAGACCTAGATTTATCGATTTATTTGATGCATGTAAATCTATTCGAGTATTTGATTGAAAGCATCAATGGTAATAAATATTTTTTTTCTTTCACTGAATGAGTATTTGAGTAACATATTATGTTAATAAGAGCTTTTACAATAGATCCATTTAAATAATTCATACAAAGTATAGAAAGAACATCGTCTTTACTTTGACTACAAATAAAAAGAAATATTAATATTGAACTCTGTTATTGAATGACCTTTAAAATTTCATCAAAATATTATTGTTAACTAAATTTAAACTATGAATTTTACCTATTGTTCGTCTTGTTTACCACTTGACGAAACAATACATACGAACATAATGTATGATTTGATGCGATAAAGTAGAGGTGCTTACGTCATGCAATAGGCATGTTTATTTTCGTAAATGGTTTTGCGCCAGTTAACCTGAATTATACAGATACTATTGGATCGAATATTTTATTCAGGTACAATTCGAGTCACATAAAATAACTATCCAAATATTAACACGATCACTTTGGAAGATTGAATTATATTAAGATTTCTATTGTGTTTTCGGTTTGAGTAGTATTCGAAGATAGTTATTGTTTGAAAATTAGTATGTTGAATGACTATTAATCAATCATGAAATTTATTGATTTTCGCTGTACCAGGACAAGGATATGACGTCAATGGGAAATTAAAGAATAAAAAAAAGCAAGAAAAGCAATAAACAACACAAATAACATTGGCTCTGAAAATATTTGTGATAAATAAGTGTATGACAGCTGGGCTTCAACATGTGTCTTTAAATATGTATAAAAATGTCGCTAATCGTTTTTTAATCTCTGATCCGTTTATGGACAATTGCGTATATTCTAATTAAGCTTTTTCTCGTTAATTTCAACAGCAAGAAAAGACTAAAATTTGAGTTTAAAAATCAAGTGTATAGAGTGCAAGATCATGCAGTAAACATGATAGGTAAAAGTGGATAATCTAATATGCCACCCATAGCTCTTCAAATTTATCGTATGAAAAACTTGTTAATTGTCTCTATGATTAGAAAGGTTTCTGGATGGGCTTGATTGTAGTTGATTGTTTTTTGTGTTTGAATTAAGATTTTGATGATAGGAAATCTCTCGAGAAATTCTATAATCAAACCAATTGAATTTCATGTCGTTAGGTTCTTTTTTTTATAAATCGGCAATCTTCTATGCATTTGAATAAATCATCGAGGCAATACGTAAAAAACATAAATTCCTTATATTTCGCTGATTGAATATAGTTACAACAAGTCTAGGCCGATTTATGAAATTCTCGAGAACGCCAAGAACTCTAAATTTAAGAATAAATTTAATAATCTACATAAAACTTTCGTTTGAACAAAGGAAGAATATTAGAAATAGAGAAAAATAAATTTGATAATGTCAAGCAAACGATAATCTTACACAAAGATCTAAATAATAATCGAATCGATCGCTCTATGAAATTCAATTATACCCGAGAATATAATTGTGGTCTTTACACAGTGTTAACTATTATTGCCACACGATGCGAAATAATCAGAGCCTATCAATAAATAGTAAATAAAAGACACGAACAATTCACTATCATTTTTTTTAATTCATTGAAATGAATCAAATCTTTAATAATTTTTTTCTTATTCTATAACATGACAATCATTCCAATATGTTACGTTTAATCTATATGATTAGAAAAACAGAAAAACCAACAAGCAAATGTTTTACAAAAATACTCATACATGGGAGAAATAAGCCAACAACAACAACAGCATTACAAATCTAACTTTGGTAATATTTTTGGTTTTGAATGATTCTTTGTTTGTATAATTCATGCATTTCAAGCAGAGGATAGAGGTGCTGTCTAAGAAGAAGAGAAAAAAAACATCTGCATCTACGCAAACAGCCATACTCAACTAGATGAACATAAAAACTGTTCGCAAAAACGAAACGAAAAAAGAAAAAACGTTCTTTTTACATACAAAATTTTAATCGAGAGGAATGTTGAAAACTACAGTCTGATATGATAAATTTTTTATAAATGAACAAAAGAACAACAAATGTTTATATCAGTCAATCATTTAAGAAAGGTAGGAAAGAAGAAAACAGGTATCTGATAGAAAAAAAATCTCTTCGAGACGTGTCAGAACACAGAAAAAACGAATAGGGAGACAATTTATTCACATATTTTTAAAAAAATTGTTTTTGTCAATTTCTTTTTCAGTTAACAAGTGTGGATTTTTGAATTTGCTTTTGAAGACGTTCAAGTTCAATTTGTAACGTTGCACGTGCTTTCTTCTCTTCGTCTAATTCACTAACAAGATCACGAATTTGATCAGCAAATTTTACTTTCATGTCATCCATTGAAACTTTTATTTTCAATAAATCTTTTTGTAATTGTTCAATCGTTGTGGTACTATTATTATTTAATGTATTCGAATTAACATACGAAGAATTCGTGGCTGTATGAACTAATTCTGTTGTACTATTAAGTGAAAGTGATCCTTGCTGATTGGTGTTTACTAATGTAGAATGAAGTGATGATGGACGATTTGTATAACGTGGAGACTCCAATTGTCCTGGTTCTTAAGCAAATAAATTAGATTTCGTATTGAAAAATAGTTTCTATGACAACATTATACCTCGTTGAGATGATGGAGGTGACGGAGTATGAACTCTATGTTCAGGCTAAATAATAAGACAAAAGATAATCATCTTAGTTTTAGAATTTGCTAAAGGAAAAAACAAAATTTATCTTTGGTTAACAAAGAAGAAATTCTTTATTTAACTAGAGATTGATATAATTATAATAATATGTAAATAGAATGAATCCTATTTAATCGATTCATTCTATTCAAAATTGACAAAGAAAAATTTAAGCAATTGAATGTGTTTATTGAAAGCTTTTATGCCTTGAAGGATAGACTCTTAAAATAAAAATGATGTTTTGTTATTGTTGGAGTATCTAGGTCAATAACCTCTGGGTTAGTCATATTATTGTAGAGAAAAATTTAAAAAAAAAACTAAACAATCTAACCTTAGCATCTGCAGATTGTGGACGATTATTTTGATTCGTTTCCTCAACGGAACCAGTTGTTTTACTCAATCCATTTTCCTATTTTAAAAATGGATAAATATTGAAATGAAAATCTTCTTTCCTTTCGTTGAGATTAGACAAACCATTTTTCTTATTGTTGATGAAGGTGGCCGTTTTGATGAAACAGGTTTTGGCTTATTGAAACTACTAAGTTTTTCTGTTGTACCAATCGCATCAAGATTATTAATTTCTGCATAATGATTGCGTGATATATGTCCTTAATAAAATAATATGTTCCAATGAGCACATATGTTTTATTAAAATTCCATTTACCTTCTTCATCACTAATGGAAGTTGATTTTCCATGATGTGAGCCGTTCGAATATGTATGAGATGAATCTATGAGTTCGAATTTATGTTTGTTAAATTTCAATAACTATAAAACTTCTTCTTACCTCCGTTAGTTATTTTTGCTTTGGGTAACGTTTGTGTATGATTTTTTGCTCCTGCTTCCGGTGTATTTGATCGATGTTTCGAGTTCTATGGAAAGAAAAAATAAATAAAACCAATTTTCATTGCATGTTTAATTAATCATTAATAATGAACAAACTATTAATGGTGTTGTCGTTGCCGGAATTTCTTCAACATAATTATCTAATGAAAAATAAACTAGTCATTTATAGAGAAAATTAAAATTTTACCTGGAAACACTCCGATTCGACCATTAACTTCTCCTTTCCACCAGCCTTCATCTTCAAGATTCTTATCTAGTACAGTTACAATATCATTAACTGCAAGTGTTAATTCATCATCGGCAGCTTTTTTATAATCATATAAAACACGTGCTTTCATTGGTGTATTCTTTTTCGTTGTTAGTAATGGTGGAGTAGCTGGAGTTTTTTGTTGAGATGGCAGTGTTTCTACGGTTGCTGGTGAAGCTGGTTTATGTGTCTAATAAATAAGAAAAATAAAATAAAAAATAAAATTTCGATATGAACATACTTCTTTAGTAACCAATGTACCAAGACCATTAGCTGGTTTACGTTTCAAGGGTGGATCTTTTTTATGGCCTATGCAATAATATATTCAGTTTCAATCAATTATTTGTTTTATTTCTTACTCGTTTCATCATTTATACGTGTAACATAATTTGATGGAAATAAACCAACTTTACCATTGATCATTCCTTCATACCAACCTTCTTCAACCTAAAAAATAAAATAAAATGTTCATTTATGTGTTCATTATAAAAAAAAAATCCTACCAAACGTGTAACATTAATAATATCATTTGGATTGATTGTTAATTCATCATCATGTATAGGTGTATAACCATAGGCAACTTTCACTTGAAATAATATTCCATTTGGTAAACTATTTGAATGTTGTGATTGAAAGACTAGTATAGAAATAAACAATAAAGTCATGGAGCAACGAAAGCATCACAAGTAATAAAAGAACGAGAAAAAAATCAAAAGTAAACCGTAGAGTTTGCAAAAAAAAACAGAAATTTTTTATGCATTATGCTTTCGTTGTTTGAAAACAGAGCCAATACATGCAAATCTTTTTACGTGTAAAAGTAAATACAAAAAAACTATCGACATTCAAGCTACACAGTTTAAAGTATTACAAAAAAACTGAAATTAAAATTCTACTCACGAGCATCGTCATTTGTAGGTCGTTTTCGTAATGTACCACTTTTATTTGCATTAGCTGCTGATTGTAATCGAGATCCAAGTTCATTCGCAAACGTTCGATTTTTAGCTTTTTCTTTTGTCAATGGCTATCATGAAAAATTCACTACGTAAAAAATAAATAAATAAAAATTCAACTTACAGTAACAAAATTTTCTGGAAAATGACTTAAAAGAAAAACGTAAACTTTAATTAAATTCAGTAGACGAAGAAAAAAACTACAAACCCAAATGTTCCACGACATTCTCCTTGCAACCAACCATCTTCAGCCGATACAGCATCAGTGATAAGATCTCCTTTTCTTATTGTTAATTCATCCGATGATTTAGCAATATAATCATATTCAACAATATATGTGCCCACTGATGATAAGAGAAAGAAAATAATATTCAAAATTCGAATTAGAAATTAATTCTTACTTCTCTTTAATTATGACGTGTTTAGTTCATTGGAATTTAAATCTAAAAATAATGAAGTAAAAAAAAAGAAATTGAATGATTATAGACTGCGTCATTGTCCTTCGATTGAATAGTGTGACCTAGTAGTTTTTTTTGTGCTCGAAAGTAAGTAAATCCACGCATATATATATATATATAGTATATGTGCATACACGTATACGCATACGTACATCAAGAAACAACAGATGTCAAATGTCAACTAAAGGGACAGAGAGGCGCAAAAGAGGAGACAGACAAACGAACGAACTCCGTTATACATTCTGCTCTGTTACCAACGTGAAGAAACAAAGTAAAAAGAGACAGAAGAAAAGAAGAAAAAAATCAGAAGCAGCAATAAGCGCTGGTTGGCGAACGGTGAAGAGTAAAATTCTCTTTCTTTGAAGAGAGAGAGAGAGTTTTTCGCGCATGCATACATATAATAACCAACAACGACCATGTTAATTCTTAGTAGACTGGTCGAATAGTGAGGCAATCTATATATAACCATTAATAGAGAGCGCTAGATGTCGATCATTAACTATCATTATATCATGCTCAGAATAAATAAACAAAAGCCAGCTGGCTAACTGTAGTGTGCCAACATAATATTACATATTTTTATCTTACTTGATAAAGAATCTTTTTCTGTTGTTGTTGCTGTTGAAATCTTATGCTGTTGTACTCTTTTAATCATGTGTAAACGTCTGAGTACTTAATCATGCGAATAAGTGAGTTTTTAATGCGAATATTTTATACGATATTGCCTATTCTATATTGGCATATTCCTCATTGCGCTTATTTTCTTCACAGAGCTTTGCGTTTCATTCACACATAAGATTCTGTTCGTATGAAAGAGAATGTTGCGCCGATGCTCTCTTCATACAATTTTATTGTGATTCCTTAGAGTTGAAATTTGATTATTGATTGAATTTAAATGAACGGTGACGTTTGTTTTTAAGAATTTTTTCTACGTAATAAAATATGATGGAATCTTTTAGATATTTCTCATTTAATATACATACTTTTCGAATTATCTTGTTTATTGCTCATAGACGAAAGGCACACGTACTTAATGTGAAGCTTCCTGGAGCAGAAGAAAAAGAGCATAATCTTTATATAGATATTTATGATATGATTCGGTCATAAAATAAAATACGTAACAGACGTTTAATAAGTACTTGACTTTGACTTCAGCTATGTGTCTCTTCTTGTCAATTTTTTCCTTGATAATAGTACTAAAGTAAGATTAAAAAAAGAAATGAAGATTTTTTTTGAACTCATGAGAAATTGATATTGCAGATTGAAATTAGAGCATATTCAACTTGAAAATAATGTCCTTGATCACTCCTTTATATGTAGTGATTTCAATTGGACGGCATATCTCTACTATTCAATGTTGATGAACATTCCACAGTAGAGTTGTACACTCATTGGTATGTCGTTATTTCTACATCACTACTACTACGCTTTTAATCAACGTTGAAATATGTGTTTAAAGAAAAAACTCAGCTTGTATTATACTACCATCTATGTAATATAATCCTTTCATTGGTGGATTCTTTGATGTCGCTATTGTCGGTCGATTACTTCTTATCATAAGACTACCTTAACTTAGTTTGCTAAATCTCAAAATACTCATTGAGTTATTGAATTATTGGTATGAACGACCCATCATTTTCGTCTGAAAATGTTCATGCTCTTACTTGTTGTTCATCATCGTCAACACCACCGATGCCAATGTTGACAACAGACGATTATCTCGATGGTCTTCATTGTGTTCATGAAGCTCAAAAAGTAAAAGCAAAACCAGAAGAAATTATATATAAATTACGTCTTTATCTTGAAGATAAAGTTGGTGGTAAAAATATTTTAAATACAATTTTAACACTTGTTCGAACGGAACAAATCATGGATTTTAGCAATCATAAAGAATTTGAATATTGCACGAGTTTATTACCACTTTTTATGATTATTATCTGTCTGGAAAATTCACTTATCCAACAAAGATGAAGAATTGATGACACAGTGATTGATTGTTGTATATTCTATTTTAATCAGAAATACGTGTACCCGGTCGTAGTGAAACTATTTTTCTGTTTCTTGACTTTCAATAAAATTGATGAAAAAAAAAACGTTTATTTTAAGAAATTATTATTGGAACATCATGACTCGTATGTTACTCTTATGAGCAAAGGTCATTGTTAGTTTATAGTAAAATAAAATAGGTGTGACAATTCAGGTAGGTGATAATACATTTAGGTCATTATATTAGACATAATTTAATTTATTTAAAATTTAAAACAATTTAATTTGATTTGATCTTATAGTTTATTAATTTAAATTTAAAATTTTATAAATTGTGACGTTTCGTATCTCGATAAGATACTTCATCAGACATAAAAATTTGAGACAAATGACATATGTACAAATAAACAAATTTTCTTTTCTTTCAGTATTAGTCATACTGTTGATAGTGATACGGAAAAAGGATTCAATCCTTATCTAGCGATTACTATTACTGTCTTGTTTTCCGTATCACTATCAACAGTATGACTAATACTGAAAGAAAAGAAAGTTTGTTTATTTGTACATATGTCATTTGTCTTAAATTTTTATGTCTGATGAAGTATCTTATCGAGATATGAAACGTCACAATTTATAAAATTTTAAATTTAAATTAATAAACTATAAGATCAAATCAAATCAAATTGATTTTAATTTTAAATAAATTAAAAATAAAAGAAGAGAATTAAATCATATCTAATATATCAAGCTTCTTAACAAAACAAGAATTTAGGTCATTATAGTACGTCTTTTGATTTCCTCAGAACTCTTAGTTGTATTTTATTGCACAGAAGTAGAAATAAAAATAATCATTTTAAAATTTTAATCAATAATTATATAGATTAGTATCGAATTTACAACAAGACGACACATGTATATTTTATTGTACAGTTGGCAGTGTTTCAATAGGGAGGACCATATTGATTGTGAGGCGGACGATAACCAGAGCCACCAACACGTCCATCGCCGTTAAGATCCATATGTGTAACTTTTTCTAATTGATTCATCATACCACCTCCAGCACCGTGAGCTTGTCCGTAGCCACCACCATATCCCTGACGACCTATTTTCGATAGATAAAACTGATTTTTATCAATCATGGTTATATTTAGAAAAAGAATCCATACCTGAACCAATGACACCATCGCCATTTAAATCGACACCAACTTTCTTTTCAATTTGTTTTGTTATGAAATCTATTCAGAAGAAAAATTTTCCCAAACAATTCTCACACTATGTGATCTATATGAAGTAAACACTGAGACACTGAATACTCCTCTTATTAGTTCATAGCAATCCTTTGATAGAAACTATTGAAATCAAATTTAAGATAAACTTACTCATGTTATTTTATTTTTGTTGATGTCGGTAATAGAAAAACTTCAGAATAATATATGATAATGTTTGGATTGGGTTATTTATACACTTTTCTCGGTGGGTTACGATGAAATAAACGATAAAACTTGCTCTGTATGCCTACTCGCCTACTTTTTCTTTTCTTCTGGCTACCCTTTTCTTTTTCTTTTCCCGTTCTTCTCTGAGTCAACAACATCTAATATGACAGATACGCTATCAACGTTGTCGTCAATTTCTAACATTAGTCAGCTTAGTTCGTAGGACGTCATCCGGTGACATGCTTTCGTCACTATTCTTTCTTTCACATATTTTATTTTACATGAATAAATACTGATATGTGAGGTTGTCAAATAGAAAAAACGACTGTTAAGCGCTATCGGCCTCGAATAACTGTATAGGCTATAGTGACAATTCGAATAATGTGAATATATAGTTTTTTGTTTGAAAAGGAACACCTATGACTTGTTGTCGTAGGGATGATGTCAGATTTTTCTCGGTGATAATTTGAATTTCAGAAAATATTGACTTTCATTCGAAATTGATATCAACATACTTGACAACTCTCTAATCAGCAATGCAAGATTTATATTGACAAAAGACAAATTTTCACTCAATTTTTTCATAACAGAAAGACAAAGATTGAAGTTTAACCAAAGTCTGCTCTCTAGAGCATTATCTAATCATTTCGAAGTCTTCACTGACAGATTCTTGGTATTATTCGTCGATTGATATCAAGATAAGTAGATACTCCCGAAGTTTGAAGAAACAAATCATATCAATAAAACTAAATATCATTTGTACATCTTATAGTGGAAGTGTAAATATTTAGATATATCGAAAGAACTCATAATTATAGTAGCTGCAATTCTTCTTAGATTTTTTGCTGTGACTAAAGTCCCTGTATATCAGCAGAAACACTATTGGTGGATGAAAGACGTTTCCTCGTCGATGATTTTAGCATAGCTGAAGTTGAATCTTTTAATCAATCTTTAGTTAGATTACGATTGTCATCGTTGTTTGTGAATGTTTTTTAGCACTGTTCTACTCGAATTGTTTTCATTTTAGTAGTTTTATTTTTTTTTTAATTATAATCGTACTTTACATCGGATTCCATGGAAAGAGTTACAACATTTTGAACTTTTTTTTCAGTTTCTACGACGTTCAATAAAACAATTTCAGGGGATTGTACTCTAAAAATGTTTTTGTCAATATTTTTTATCTAACAAGAATTTTAAATTAACTTTAAGGAAGCTGAATCAGAAAACCAGTCCTAAATATCTCCATAGTGTTGTAAAAAATGAATTCAATGCTAGATATGACACAACAGGGAAGAACTATTTAAAACCTTATGCACACAAAACTCTTTAAATTCAAATAGGCCATAAAAACTATCTCATTTACTTGGAAAAGTAAAAGTCGCGTGAATCCCAAAAAATTGAACTTTAAGATGCGACCCACATTCGAATTATCTATTGAACTTCAGCTTTCAATATAGTGACGAAATATTCAAGAGTTATATAAAAATATAAATAGTTTTCGCGCTATAACTTATGAGTTGCAGTTTTAAATAGCTAATTATGTATTAAAACAAGAATGCTGACTGAAATCTCACACGAACAAAAAGTAATGACTTGTTTTACAGAGTCAAAAATCTTTTTATCTGTAAAGCAACGTTACCAAAATGAAGTCATCTACTTGTGTGATTAGTTAATAAGAGAGAGAGAGATATATAGTGATGGTTGAGTGAGGAAAAGATTTCAAGTAATGAAAAAGATGAACTACGTAGCACATGTTAAGGAATTATAAAACAACACAAACTGATATAGTGCAGATACGTAGGTATTTTTCATAATCAGATGATAGCGATTCGATGAATCGCATGTACAATGATGTATAGTTTGAAATGCAACTTTTTCCAAAATATTCAACATTTGATTCTCTAGAAAAATGAACGCAAATCTCATAAAAACAAAGACTAAAGCTTTACTGGAGTATTAATGCGTGATTCATGTTTCAACTTGGTGAAGATCCAAAAGATCTATTTTATTTGCATATTTTAAAATTTTCGAAATAAAATCCTCTAATGTGAAATTTTTTCTTAAGTAATTAAAAAGAAAAGTGTTTTCTTTTAGTTAGATAACTTTCCTTCTACACAATAAGTCTTCGCGATGAAAATCCATCAAAGCAGGACATCAATATTCTATACTGGCAATAATACTCTAATAAATATATTGCTAAAATAAAGTTTTTGTGTTTTGTTCTATTGGATTCATTTATTGAGAATCAGATGGAGAATCTGTTCGAAAAAGATTCAGTTGAAATAAGTGAAAATAGCAAGCGGGAACTCATTCAAGCATTCTCTGACATTTCAATCAATTGCTGATATGTTACAAAACGATATGGTGATTTGGATTTTCTCATAATCTTTCTTTGATTCATCGACAACTATGGACCCTAACAGCTTGAAAATGTCTCACAAAATAATAAAGTAAATAGGACTTCGTATTTGTTGATCTTTCTCACGCTTCTATCTTTAGAAATTGATGAATATTCATCTCAATAGAAATAGTATTGTAGAATCAATATGGCACTAGTCTGGCGGATAACGTTTTTTCTGTTCAAAACATTAGCACATCCTCTTCAACTGCTCGGCTAATAGAAGTAAGTTGATAGTCATGGATATTCGTATCAACAAAAACAAAACGATGCCTGCCGATGTCATTCTCTAGAAGTTTCTTATGATTAAACTTTGATATATACTATCAGTTCTGCTAATTTATTGTAAAAGAGTGTCGCTGAAAGCAAGAGCCCCTATGCAGATATTCTGCATGTCCTATTTATTTATAAACAAACTTAACAGTTTCAAAATACTACATACTTCATGATTTTTGATAAATCGAACAAACTATTGGCTCCACAATCTTTCATGTCATTTTTCTATGTTTACTTGAATATATAAAACTACACATTACAAAATGATTCTCGTTATGGTTTATCACACAAAAAATTAAGTTTATTCGTGGTTATCATTTGAAGAAAAATACTATCAGTGATCTAACATGATTACCTGAACTTTCATTGAATCTCTATCCAAATGAACACATCTCGAATACAATTACGATTTTCTCAGATAGAGAATCAATGTTATGTAAAGGAAAAATAATCCAGCTAATTTTCTAGTAAATTTATTTATATTTTTTACTTGATTATCAACATTTGATAGGTAACTCGATAATATGCGGCAACTCCTAGCATTTTTCTTTGATATTGTTGATCAATGAAGAATCTCTTCCATCTCCTAATGATATTCTTCGCACATTTATTTAAGGAGGATATCTTTTAGATTGCTATATTGATGATAGTTCAAATGAAGAAATTCGATGCCATTCTTACTCACTCCCATGTTTCAGGAATCGTCTTCATCTTATAATGAACAATATTCCCGGTGGAAAATTGATGAGTGTTCGACATTTGGTTATACATGATAATAATTATAAAACCAATCTCTACATTAGTTACGTAAACATTGATTATCTTGAATAATTTTTCATCGATTCAAACGCATGCTTAACTTTTCTCCAAATATTATACTATATTCAATATGAAGATCTGGTGACTGTAATACTTGACAAAGGATCAATAGTATTGTTAAAATAATTTTTCATTTGTGTAAATAAAATTCTTTTTGTACTTTTATCTATAGATATGAATAAAAAGAAATAGAGATAACTTCAATTTGTTGAAAATAATTTTAAAGAATATTAAAGGATGGATTATCAGCATGATTTAGTCGTTTTTTTAGTCTGAACCGTGAGTCACTTTATAATGCACATCGATCACCAAGAAAAAACCTTATCTCCTGAAATAGCTTCTCAAACGTAAATTGCAAATTTCTATCTTCAACTTAAAAGTGAAAATAATAATTCTCATATTAAAGATTTCACTGCAAAATATTCTGATTGAATAATCTCCTAGATCAATCAAATGCAGTATTGGTTGAAGCAATGGAAAAAATATGATGATTTTAATTTCCTATCGTTGCCATCATCATTTTGATTTATAGTCAAATCTTGCACAAATAATAAACAACAATCTAACCAGTCTTGATAGAATTATATTATTCTTAACAGCTTTCTGTTAATATTTTCTTTTTTTCTCACAGAAAAACCGATCTGTCATATATCAGAATTATTCTTTCTTCTCATGTAATTTTTCTCTTTGTTACTCTTGTTGTCTTGATGTTATGTTTGGTATGACATATATTTCTATCACCATTTATTTCATTCAAATTTTCTTTGAGATATCATGTAATTCTTGTTTACTGTTAAGATAATGAAAAGGAAAAATCATAGTTTTTTGTTTCCAATATTCCTGGAAAAAATATATAGTTTAATTATTATTGTATGTGTTCTTATTTGTTTATTGGTAACAATAATAGGAAGTGATGATCTTGTTTCGTCTTTTTATTTTCGAATGAAATATTTAACAAAAAATTAGAAAATAGTTATCAATAAAGCTATTGTGATGATGAAGAACTACAGTACTTATTGAAAGTTAAGTATACTACAATCTGAAATCTTCATCCTGATTGACTGAAGATCATTGTAATCATTGACATTAGTTTTTACGTTGAAGTTTCATGTTTTCTATGCATAAACATACGTTATGCTATTTTTTATCATTAATTTTTAAGATGACAACTAAAAATTATCTTTAAAACGCTTCTCATATGCCTTTGGTCACTTGAGAATGAATAATAGATCGAATTGATACGAAATTTTTAATGGTATTATTATTTGTAGCCAATCTTATTTTGTGTTCTTGAACGCTTCTAACTCAATTACTTGAAATCATTATTGATTGATATCGAATCATTGAAATATCGATCACGTTGGTAACTTTCAACACATATTCAATATTCGTACCAATGACGCTTACACATTGAAGCAAGGACTTGTTCACCAGACATATCTGACCTCGCCATATTCGACCTATAATTCACTGATATTTTTTTTGTCTATAGAAAAAGTCAGATAACTATTTAAGAATGCACGGCATTTCCATATGTGAGCGCAAACAATCAATGTTTCTTTTGCTTCTCAAAAAAAAAAGAAGCTTCGAGATTCAAAGGTGATTTATTTGTTTATGCATATATCAACGTATAATTTTGTTTTGATCATGACAAAATAAAATCGAAAAACAAGCGAAAAAAAGAAAGAAGATTGAAAGAGAAAAAAGCCCGCACGATGATGAGCGCATATGTGAAAAAAATACTGCTTGTCTTTTGAAAATGGCATAGTTGATTGATTCAAATAAACATGATGAAGTGGAGAAAAACCAAGTAATTTAATTGCCAACAATAAATATGATGTGCGAACCATTGTAAATATAACAGACAAAGATTCGCACTCTTCAATATTACTTAATTACTATGTAAGTATATTTTATTCAACTTAAACTATTCATAGATAATATAGAAAAATCATAGTGAATGACTTTTAACCCGAAGATCTTGGTTTTCAATAAAAGATTCAGCGTTTCTAGACATATTTAGCTGTTGAATTTTCTTTAAAACATTCATTTGATTTAAGAGATAGATAGAATAAAATGTTGAATCTATTCAAAAGAAACTTCAATTTGAAAGGATGAAAGCTACTATTCTTTCTGTGCACTTTCAAAATTATTTGGTACGCTATTTAGTCTGATGATTAAGATATTAGAACTACCGAAGCATATTGATCATCAGCGTCAAAATCAAAAATTGCGAATGTATCAATAAATTTGGTAACAACAGTGACTATAGTTTGAACCTCTTAATTCTTTCCTTATATTGATTTTTCGCATTACATGGATGCACCCAGGTCAATGATTCCGGAGGACGGATACCGTAGGAACCGACCGGAAAGATGCGGAAAAATCGCCGTATCTGGCTGGAAAGTGGAAGCAGTATTCCGGTCGGAAATTACCGGATTTTTTCCTATGGATTCCGGTCAGTTTCCGGTGCTTTTCGGCTGGAAGATAACCGGAATACACCGGAAAAACATCCGTTAATTTCCGACCGGAATACTGCTTCCACTTCCAGCGTTTTCCCGGGCTTTCCGGCCGTTTCCCACCGTACCTCTACGACCTGGGGAATTGTTGCCAAAGTTTGTCTCAAATAAAATATGAGAAGTTTCGTAGGTTTCTGTGCTAACGTTCAGTACACAGATCATTGTATGAAATAGAGAGCTAGATATTATCGGATGATAGCTGCATGAAAAGAGGGTAGGTGAATTGTTCTAATCATTGATACACCAGCCACCTAAAATAACTCTTTTTAGCTATTCAATGTATTAGTTCATTCTTTTTTTACTGTTGTAAAGTTCGTAAATACGTACAAAATGCATAAGAGCAGCTCACACACATCTAATAACATGAATTATTCCGGACAAAGCACCGAGAAAAAAACCAAACACAACTAGTGGTACTAGCTCTACTAAGCACAGTACCCACAAGAAATCAGATGCAGGCAGTAGTGCCAGCCACTCAGGACATAATAACAAAAACACATCAGAAATGTCCAATAGATTATGCTTATATGACGTTGTCTAGCTCAAGAGATTAAATATGTCTTGTACTAAGGTGCACCTAATGCAAAAATCGAGCAAAATTTGTTTTTTCGTTTTTAATAGCTCATTCGATAGAGCCGATGACGGCGATCACGAATATCTAGTTTTTATTTTTTCTAAGTGAATTTTTGTACCTGAAAAACCGAAATTACTTTCGGGTTCTGAAAAACCAATTTTTTCACTGGTTTTCCGTAAAATGCAATTTTGGGACCCAAGATACAATCGAATGATATTACAAACGACATATTCTTGTTCAGCGTGAAATGCTGAATCAGAATAGGTTATTAAAAATATTCTAAAGTAAAGCCACGTCCAACCAGAGCTTCTACAAACAGTTTTTCAGAAACCTCGAGAGCCACGCTTTGCAAACTTTTCACAGGGTTCATTTTTCGTCCTAGAATCAATTTTTTACGTCAATAGACTCATCAGATGATTCTGCACCAAAGTATACGAGTAGATTTTTGAAATGTTTTTCCTATGCCGAGAAAACCGGTTTTAGGAAAATCTGTGCTAAAACGAAAAATTCACTTTTCTGATTTTTCTTGGTGTTCAACATAGGAAGCTAAAAAAGATTACCAGATAGGTAGTTAGACATGGCGAATACAATGATCATGTTACTGCTGGTGTCTGATGGTTTTCTAGGGGTCTTAGCA
>OENM01001937.1:7737-18672 GCA_900239745.1 Rotaria magnacalcarata | reverse complement strand
CGAGTAGAATTTATTTGACACAATCAATGCAAAAAAAACATTTTCTTTCAAACCAGTTTGTTTTCTGTCATACGTGGAAAACTTGTTCGACGTCTTAATCGAGATAATGCTTAATATGTTTTCTTCGGATAAGAAGGAACGAGAAAACTTCTAAAGTTAAACGTAGTCTGATGTAGCAGCATGCGAAGAGGGAAAATATTGTCAAAGGATGAAAGAAACCAATAAGGAGTATCAACAGTATGGAAGTAACTTGAATTCAAGACAAAATAATGAGTAGAGTAAGATACATTAGAGCTACTGATATTAAAATGATTGTTTTATTATAGCTGTAGTCAATAACTCAAATACTGTTAACTTCTATAAAATTTTCAAATTTCAACTTTCCATTCATTTCTTTTTGGAAAGGAAAGTGAGAGTGCCACTCCTAAGGTGAACTTCAGGCATAAGAAGATGAGTTGTGATGAATTATAAAATAAACTTGAGAAAAAACAATCAAACACACAGGTTGATTCTCAGTTATCCCAAGAACGGCTCGCTTGATTGCGCTGAAATCTTAAGATAGGGTGCGGATGTATGCTTCATTTAGACTCACAAGTCTTTTCGCATATAGACCATAAAGCCTGTAACTTTGTTGTAAAATAGATGCACACCAATCAAGTCTTTGTTTAAAAACGCAACCACACCCTCACTCGCATCCTTGTTGGTTTTATGTACCAAATGGTGATGATATAGTTTAATAAAGATGAAACAAGTTTTTTTATCATTGATTAAAATTCATCATTGTCAAAATTTACAATCAGATAATAATTTAATAGCTGCACATTGAAACCATACAGATGATTGACATAGGTAAAAAGATTATCTAATAACTAAAATTTTTAATATAAAACAAGAACTTGAAAACAAGAGTATTGCAATCTGTGTTAAAAACAGATACAATTCTCTTTTTCTTTGAATAACAAACGAATAGAAAATGAGATTTATAGAACCGAAGATTGTTTTTGATTCTGCTATGTATGCATACCATAAGCTAATCCGTATCATTGGTAATTCAAATAAAATGGACATATTTTTTTTTTGTTTCATTAAAGGTTAACAAAATTAGCAACTAATAAAGTTATAGAAATACCCAAGGAAGAAAAATTACAAATGATAATTTTTTTCTAAACTAAAAGAAACGTATACATAAGTTAGGTTTACCATAATATTTCGCTCTGCATATGCAATACCAAAAAATAGAAACAAAAGATTCAAATAAAAAACAATCGTTTAGCATTTAATCGTTTTCAAATTAAAATTTTATTCAATGAAATTTGAGACTTATGAAACAATAGCTTATAGGCAAACTCTCAAATTGACGAAATGAGCACAAAACAATAGACTCCATCAGCAAGACATCAATTTCGGTCTATCGATTATCTTGATATAGTCGAGTCAGCAATAATATACATACACACAGAAACAAAAAAGAAAATGTTAATTGCGTCAATAATATATATTTTTTTCTTTTCTATACTTTCAGATAAATCGATTACTTAAGATAAATGTATATGCATACTCTCTAATCATAAATAGATATAGCAGATCTATACGTTCTTGTTTTTCCATTCAATTTAATCAAGAGACTAAATATTAGTTATTCTCGATAGTTTTAGAGCAAATATATTCTTCAATCATAAATATCATATGCTCAAACTATTTTGATTTTCACCATTGTTAAAAGTCGCAAAATGATTCACACGACAACAATACAGGAAAAAAACAAACATATTAACTTATTTCTTTTACTTCAAGTATTTGCCCATGCTGTGAAAAGATATACCTCATGTTGATGAAAATGAAAAACGAAGCTGCACATAAATCTAGAGTCATTATTATCTGTATGGTATGCTATAGATTCTAGGAATAATATTCCATTAATACGTGAATCTTTTCGTAATCTTCATGATATTTTCTACTGGACATTCGACAGAAGAGCGATGTCATGAAAATATGTGGTTTTTTACCTAGATTTTCTTGATCAATAGTCTCTATTGCGTATATATGCAAATATCTATATCTAATTGTTAGAGCCTATCTGGTTTATCCTTTCGGTCGGAAACAATAAAAAAAATATCTGATCTTTCCTGGTCCGCTTAGATTTATGTTTTTTTTCTATAGCTCTTCTTGATGTATTTTTTATACACGCCCTTTCTATACATTCTATTGTATACGTCCTATTCGATATGTCTGAATCTATAGATCGTTTTTAGTAGTGTCAAAACATAAAAAAAAGGATAATACACAGCGACCAGCATGGGTCGTGGCTCTTAAAGAAGTGCGGAGCTACCCACACCACAACACATTTATACAAAGTGAGTTTCGGGTGATTATATGTTGAGACTGACCCACTCTTGGAAATAGCTTGTTATTATTGTTTAATAAAGTTTCAATGAACAGGTTAAAGTAGTATTGATCAAACAAAAATGGACTTTAAATCGGTTGTCTTTCGTGAGTTTACGCCCGAATCATTGCGCCGTATCGAACATTATCGTAAAGAAGAAGCTGAACGTATTGCTGCTGAGCAATTAGAACAGCAAAAACCTCATGAAGACGATAATGATGAACGTCGTCGTATGATTAAGCCATCAAATGAAGAGCCGGCTGTTCGTAAACCAGCACCAAATAAAGAATTGGCTGTTGGAGAAACATTACCTTTGTATTTACAACACCGATTTCCGCCTGAACTCATCGGAAAACCTATTGAAGAAATCGATCCTTATTATCGTACTGATGATGTATGTATAATCGTTAATAATTTGATTTTATGGGAAAAAAAAGCAAAAGTCTATTTTAAAATCTTAGGCATTTATGGTTATTAATAAGAATCATGCGATATTTCGATTTAGTACAACATCTGCTTGCTATTTATTTTCTCCTTTCAATTGCTTTCGACGTATAGCTATACGTGTATTAACACATCCACTTTTTAGTACAATGGTTATGATTACGATTTTAACTAATTGTGTATTTATGACACTAAAAAATGCGCCAGAACTCAATGAGTAAGCGGTTGTCTGTTTCTTAATTTTTCTAGATAATCTATGTTTTTATTTCTATTTCAAAATAAATAGATACATTTTTACAATACTTTACACAACTGAAGCATTAACAAAATGTATTGCACGAGGATTTATTCTAGAAAAATATACATTCTTACGTGATGCATGGAATTGGCTAGATTTTATTGTAATTGTACTTGCGTACGTATTCAAAAGAATGAGAAATATTTTATATTGAATATCTTGTTTTTTTAGGTATATAACATTTTTTATCAATTTGGGAAAAGTTGCAGTACTACGAACATTTCGTGTACTACGAGCATTGAAAACTGTTGCAGTTGTTCCTGGTATATTATTTAATATTTATCGATTGTTAATGAATTGATCTTTTAATAGGTTTAAAAACGATTGTTAACGCTTTAATATATTCATTTATTTCTCTACGAGATGTGGGCGTTCTATCAAGTTTTATTCTTTCGATATTTGCTTTGGTTTGAGTTTTCAAAAAAGAAAACATATTGAAAAGGTTATCTTTTATTATAGATCGGATTACAATTGTATATGGGTGCTCTTCGACAAAAATGTGTGCCAACTTTTGAATCTTTTTTGAATAATTCCAATGTTTCAAGTGCTAGAATTAATATGACATATGAAAGCTATTTGAAAGAAATCGATAATGAAAGTAGGTCAAAAAACTGTTAGCGCAATCCCTGTAGGATTAAAATGTGAAATACGATGAAACTTCCTTTCTGGAATTCGTCTATTACGGTCACTGATGGACTGTAGAGCTTCTGTGTCACGATCTGTATTATGATGTATGAAGTCTCTAGAAACCATCACATACCGTTACAGAGAAATTTAATAATTATTAATTAATCAATTAACCAATTAGTTGATTAATTAATTTCTCTGTAACAGTCCGCGGGAGGCGGGGGATGGGTCCAAATTTCTACCCTATATACTTCAACACTCCTTTCAGATCGTGTTACACAAAAATTGTTTATTACAATCAAATGAAGAAATTTTCTACGAGTCGATTGCAAGAGAAATCTCCTAGACCAGATATTGTTCATTAATAATGATTTATTATACCAGGAAGTGAACGCTGAATTCACTGGAGTACACCGTGACAGCGATTAGAACTCGACAAGAAAAGTTTGAGTCATATATATTTTCTTTTCGTTCCATCGAAGAACTCCAATTTTTTTATAAGTTATACTCTGATCGTATAATGTTTACTTGTACAGCTTATTGGCATAAGGAAAATGACCTCTATGTTTTGTGCGGTAATGCAAGTGGAAGCATACAATGTCCTTCAGGCTTTGTCTGTTGGAAAGATCGAGGCATGAGGTCAGTTATGTTTTTTTAACCATTCACCGAACATAATTTTATTGTATGTTTTAGTCCTGATTTTGGATATACAAGGTAGATTATATTTTATTTTTGGTTTTTTAATAATGAAAATATCTGTTGGTGCAGTTTTGATAATTATGGTTGGTCTATGCTTGCTTGTTTTCGATTAATGACACAAGATTATTGGGAAAATCTTTATCTGTTGGTAAGAGAGAACATAATAAAAACATGAATTCGATGAACTATTTTTGTTCTAATCTAGGTACTGTCGGCTGCTGGTCGTTTTCATTTCTTTTATTTTGTTGCTGTCATATTTTTTGGTTCATTTTATTTGGTGAATTTGATCTTAGCTATTGTCTCTATGTCTTATCAAGAACAACAAAAACAAGTCGAAGCCGATAACGAAGAGCGTGCGAGACGAAAACTTGAAGATGAACTTGCAATACAAAAGGAAGACGCAGAAAACGCAGCAGAAGCTCATGCACATGCACATTCACACTATGATAAAAGTGCGCTAACTTTTCAAGGCATAAATCCTAATATTGAATTTGAACAAAAGGCAGAAGTAAAAACAAATCTTAATTCTTTAGCTTTTTTAATAAGATAAAACTTCTAGAAAAATATATCCTACAACGTACAAACAGCAGAAGGATCACCTTTTCGACTTGATAAGTCCACTGGTGTTCCTCCTAATCCTACGACAGTATCAATTTTAGATGAAACAAAGCAACATTCAGTAAACGAAGATATAAAAACTCAACACAATCAAAATGAATATGATTTGACTATTACAGTAAACAGAAAATGAATTTTTATCGATTTTGTTTTCAAAAATTTATCTTACAGGCTCATCAATCCAAATCTCCTATGGATTATGCTCTGGTTAATGAAGAATTAACAGCAGAAGAAATAGAGAGAATAAGTATTCGATCAGAAGGTGAGTCGTAAAAAATTGACATCAATTTATTTTTCACGTCATGTTTAAGAAAATTTTTCTTTTTCTCTCCTTTCACTTTCAATCCTCACTGTTTAAATCAACATCAAAATTCTCCACGTATGATTTTCATAATTTATTATTTATACACGGTTTCGATTAACAATGACTGAGCATGAACAGTAATTATAGTATCCTCGTTATAAAAAAAATATCCTCATTTTTAGAAGTGGATTCGATTCATAAAGATGAAGGAGCAATAATTAAATTTCTACGAATTTATTGTTGTGAATGCAGTTGTCCATCGCCGATATTTCGAAAATTTCAAGTAGGTCTTTCTTAAAATCTTATAATTTTAATAAAACATGATTCATTTAATTTCTTCATAGGCGTTTGTTGCTTTTTTTGTATTGGATGCATTTGTTGATTTATTTATTACGATATGTATTATATTAAATACATTATTCATGGCACTTGACCATCATGGTCAGAGTGAAACAATGGCACGAGTTTTAACAGGTGGCAATTATTTTTTTACAACTATATTTACAGCTGAATGCGTATTCAAAATAATTGCAATGAGTCCATCGAAATTTTTCAAAAATGGATGGAATGCATTCGATTTTGTCATTGTTTCAGTCAGTCTTATTGAATTAGGTCTTGCCAATGTAAAAGGTTTAAGTGTTCTACGTTCATTTCGATTGGTAAGGATTTCTAGTAGATCTTTTTAACTTACATAAAAAAACACCATTATTCTTAAAGCTACGTGTTTTTAAATTGGCCAAGTCATGGCAAACATTAAATCGTCTTATGTCAATTATTGGCAAATCAATAGGAGCTCTAGGAAATTTAACTGTGGTTCTCATTATTATCATATTTATTTTCGCTGTTGTGGGAATGCAGGTAAATTGAATGAAATTTTCGAATGGCTTTGTTCTAAAATTATTTCTAGTTATTTGGCCAAAAATATGAAGAAAAATTTGGTAAAGATATGCCACGGTGGAATTTTTTTGATTTTTTTCATGCATTTATGTAGGTCTATTTGATTAGTTTAAGAATAGAAAAGTTGATTTTTATTTGTTTTCAAAGGATCGTTTTTCGTGTATTATGCGGTGAATGGATTGAATCAATGTGGGTTTGTCTTGAATGTGCTGGATGGCCATGTATTCCATTTTTTCTGTTAACATTTATCATTGGCAATCTTGTCGTAAGCTATCTAAACCTATAGAAGAAATTTCCTTCTTTATTGATCGAATCCATCGGGTGTTTTTCTATTTGTCTATATTGATAGATATTAAATCTGTTTTTGGCTCTTTTGCTTGCATCATTTGGTTCAAATGTTTTAATTGAAAAAGAAGAAGAAGAAAATAAGATTGCTGAAGCCATCGGTCGTATTCAACGATTTTGCCGTTTTCTACGTCAATACATAACTTATCATTTGTTCTGCCAATACAAGCAACGACGAAAACAGACTTTAATCGAACATAGTGCCGATGATACTGTAGCTGACGATCAAGTTCGTTTGATCATTTATCTATTTTTCTGTTTGATTTAGCTTGTCTTTCTTTAGTCTCTTTCTGTTGCGCGAGATGCAGTTAGTTATCTTCCTGTGCCAACATCATCTCAGTTTGAACAATCGACTGCTTCAGTATATATAGCTAGTGATCCATTAACGGCAGGTGAAAAAATTGAAATGCAGCCAATGAATACTGATTTTATACCGCCGCCACCTCCTCCGTCATGGGAAGTTGTTCATTTGCCACCGGATTGTTTTTCGAATACAATAACAAAATATTTTGCTTGTTGTGCTAAATGTATTCCTCAACGTGTGCAAAAGCGATGGACATATCTTCGAAGTGCAGCTCATTGGGTTGTTGAACATCGATATTTCGAATGGGTTATTATTATTAGTATATTAGCTAGTAGTACAACTTTAGTGAGTTGATAAAATCGAGAAATTTCAAAACATTGTTTAATTTTTAACTTTCTCTCAAGGCTTTAGAAGACATCCATACACGAAAACAACCGACATTTACTGAAGTTTTAGATGTATTCGATAAGATTTTTACCATAGTTTTTACCATGGAATTAGTATTAAAATGGTTTGCATATGGAATAACAAATTATTTTACAAGTGGTTGGAATTGGTTAGATTTTGTTATCGTCGTTGTCAGTGTTCTTGGAGCTGCTCTTGATCTATTTGGCGTAGCTGATATTCCAGCATTTAAATCGATGAGAACACTGAGAGCTTTACGTCCATTAAAAGCACTGTCAAGATTCGAAGGGATACGAGTAAGAAAATAGTCGATTCAATTCTAGAAAAAAAGTTTTGTTATCAAATAGGTTGTTGTTAATGCATTGTTTGGTGCCATACCAGCCATTTTTAATGTCTTACTTGTTTGTCTCGTATTTTGGTTGATATTTTCAATTATGGGCGTACAATTATTTGGTGGAAGATTCTATAAATGTGTTTATGTTGATACACATGATCGTGTTACTCTATCAGAAAATGTAACGAATAGAAATGATTGCCTAAGAAAAAATTTTACATGGGAAAATTCACGAGTTAATTATGATAATGTTCTGAGCGGCTATTTGGCTTTATTTCAAGTGGTAAGTTATCGAAAATTTGTGCGCTACATATTCGAATTGTGTAGCGATTACGATAACAGTTTATATTGCAAATATCTGCATGTTTTTGTTTTGTTCAACTAGGCAACTTTCAAAGGCTGGGTGGAAATAATGGCAGATGCGACTGATGCTAGAGAAGTATATAGATATTTCTATTTTGCCTTTTCCAGATCAATATATTTTCATTGTGTAATCTTTTGAGATCGACGTTCAACCTGAATACGAACATAATGTTTATATTCTCATCTATTTCGTTATGTTTATTATATTTGGCTCATTTTTTACTCTCAATCTATTCATCGGTGTTGTTATTGATAATTTCAATCAACAAAAACGAATGTTAAGTTTTTTGCTTTTGAATTAATTTCGTACCAGGAAAAACTTTAGTAATGTTCGTGTTTCTTAATTTTAGTTAGGCGCTGATGGTTCATTAGAAATGTTTATGACTGAAGATCAAAAAAAATATTATAATGCTATGAAAAAAATGGGTACTAAAAAACCGACTAAAGCATTGCCAAGGCCAAGAGTAAATTTTTCAAACAGGTTAAATATAAACGCATATGAATTTCCAATTTATTTTAGTTTGCACTTGGAAGATTTCTTTTTGATGTAACAACAAGTCAAAAATTCGATGTACTTATAATGATATGTATTTTTCTAAATATGCTCTGTATGTGTCTTGAGCATTACAATCAAAGTGAACATTTCGATCGTGTTCTTGGATATATCAATCATTTTTTCGTCGCAGTGTAAGTTCAGAATGTGTCAGGAGAAATAATTGATCATTAGATGAGACCGATTTCTACACGAATTATTGAATTCTTCTCCTCACCAAACATGACATGCTGTAGACATGTAATTCACTGTGAGTCGTAGAAGTGAATATGTTTTCATATACTCTAAATGATATGTAAAAAAATATTTTACAAGTCACTCTTGTCGCTATGAATTATTGATATTAATTTAGATTTACTATCGAATGTGTTATGAAATTAGTTGCCTTAAATTTTAAATATTTTACTATTCCATGGAATGTATTTGATTTCGTCATTGTCATTGCATCGATTCTTGGTATGTTGGTTCTCTTTTTTTTTATAAAATGATGTGTTTTTTCTTCTTGCTAGGACAAACATTAGGAGAACTTATGGCGAAATTTTTTGTTAATCCAACATTGTTACGTGTCGTTCGTGTTGCACGTGTTGGAAGAATCTTACGTCTTGTAAAAGGTTAGAATTGATAGCAGTAAATTGAATCGTAGACTTTTTAAATTCATATTTATTTTTGTAAAGGAGCAAAAGGTATTCGAACATTACTTTTTGCATTAGCTGTTTCAATGCCTGCTTTATTTAATATTGGTCTTCTTCTCTTTCTCGTCATGTTTATCTATTCAATATTTGGTATGTCATTTTTTGGTTATGTCAGAAAATCCGCTGGTCTAACGGATTTATTTAATTTTGAAACATTTCCTAATTCAATGATTGTACTATTTCAAATGTGTACAACTGCCGGTTGGTCCGGTGTTTACCAAGGATTAACAAATGATCAACCGCCAGATTGTGATCCAACTTTAAGTACGCCTTCAAATAAAGGTGATTGTGGTGATGCAGCTATTGCAACACCATTTCTCGTGACCTATGTAATAATTACTTCACTCGTTGTGGTAGGAATCAGGAAACTTTTGCTATCCTAAGTATTTTTCTTTCTCATTGGGCATTATTAATTAGGTAAATATGTATATTGCAGTTATCTTAGAAAATTTTTCTCAAGCACAAGAAGATGTTCAACAAGTAATTAGATGAGAAATAAATTTTGTTTTTTTGCTTTAGCCCAAATTTTATCATTTATAGGGCTTAACCGATGATGATTATGATATGTATTATGAGAAATGGCAAAGTTTAGATCCATCAGGTTCACAATTCATACAATATGAACAATTATCAGATTTTGTCGATGGCCTCGAACCACCATTACGCATTCCGAAACCAAATCATTTCGCACTTGCTGGCTTGGATTTACCAATATGTGAAAATGATCGTATGCATTGTGTTGATATACTTGATGGTCTTACAAAATATTTTCTTGGTGCATTTGATGCCGAAGTACCTAATGGTGACGCTGAGGCACCTATTGACATAAAAAAAGATCGTCCAAAAGATTATCATCCCATAACAACGACAGTGCAACGTCAACGTGAAACTTATTTAGGTCGAATAGGCTTAAGACATTTTCGATTGAATGTTGAACGACGTAGAAATGACCGAAATAATCAAGAACAAACACCGGAAAAAAGTACAATTGATACACACATTGAATCAGGTGCCGTGAACACATCAACAACATTCATATGATTGTGGCAAAAATGAATAAAAACTATGTTCTTTTTAATATTCATCGTTAACTTTGCTGTTTTTTGCAATAATATGATTGCCCTATGCAGAATTGCATTTCTCACTATATAAATATATGGTTGCAGTGAAGTTAAATTCAACGAATGAATAGGAAAATTTACATGTATTTTAATAAAATGATTATATTCTTTCATATCTATTGAAAAGAAAAAGACTTCTAAACTCGCTCATCAAAGTATACACCTCTACCAAGCAAATGTTTGTCATATGCTATTTGATTCTCTAGAAAACAAACTTACTAACAAATAATCTAGATTTTGCGTTCAAGTTAAACTAATTTTCTCCATTATCGTATTGTCGCTGAGTACTGTTGCGCTGGGTTCAGCGACAAATGTCCGTATCTAACTGAAAATCGATTCAACTGTTGTGTTGAATATTTGCATTGACAATGCAAGTGTTGTATAAGACGAAGAAAATTCTAATTGATGAAGATGTTTAGAAATGACTGTTTTGTATTTCAAACCTAATTCGACATCTATGAAAGTAGTTCCGAAGTATTTTAGAATTTTCAGTAAAATATTTCGAGAATTATTCGAAAGGTAAATGTTAATCTACTTGGATGTGAAAT
>OENM01001936.1:0-24153 GCA_900239745.1 Rotaria magnacalcarata | reverse complement strand
CTCAGTGTCGAATTCCTATGAATTCCAAGGAAAAACCGTTGTATGTCATCAAAAGTTCAGAGGATTCCGACACTGAGGATCCGACATCGATTCCTCGACCCGGAATACAATAGAATTGTATCGGATTGTAGGACATTTCCAGGTTCCTATCGGATCCGATGTCGGATCAGTCGACCTGGGAGCCACAAAAAAACATAAAAATGATGACTCACGGTATTTGTAAACAATAAGAACTGATTCAATAATATCAAAATATTATTCTGTACGTATGTTTGATATGCAACATGTTTTATACGAAAAAGCGGAAAAAAGCGGAACAGCGGAAAAATAGCGGAAAAAAATTGAAAAAGCGGAAACTTTCCGCAAAAAGCGGAAGAGGTGGCAACCCTGATCATATGCAGCAAGATTTTTATCACGATTATTAACTTTTACATTAAGTTTCATCGATCCAATAAGCGATATAAATTCACTATTAACCAGAGGAACCTTATTTAATGAACATGACTTGATTTCATCACTTTGGAGTTGTTGTAATTCACCTTCATGTGCAATATTATTATTAACTACTGCTGTAACTGAACACGGTGATGGAATATTTGTAATTGTCGAAGAGTTAACATTTGGTATATTATCAACAGTATTGTCAACAGTTGAATTTTTAATTGATTCAGTATTGGTCGATTCATGAGATGATGATTGCTCGGGTAAAACAACAATATCCGGTTGTTGATAAACATTTGAATTCGATATAGGTAACGGTAATGGTTTAATTTCAGGAGGAGGTAGAGAATGTGTATTTGAATCTGATGAACTTTGATTCATAACTGATGATAAATTAAGACCAGGTGCGGATGACGCATAATTATGAGGGTGCACTACTGGTTGTTGTTGTTCAACTGTAAATAACGTTTGATTAACTGATGTTTTAAAANGTAGACCAATCAGGAATATTTAATTTGTGTAAACGGAACCATGTGTCAGCAGTACCTGTTAAATACGATTGTACAGCTAAATATTTATTAGATGGTTTTAATTGTACTCGATCAAATTTTTCTTCCGTATCTTGTAACCATTGATTAACATCTTCATAACGAGTACCAAAAAACATAGTAAGTGCTCTAATTTGTTCTTGAACGAAAATCTGCATGTACTGTTCGGTCATACTTTTCAATAACAAGAATTATAACATAAACACCGGCGAGAACAATAAGTTGAGGATAACGAACATAAAGATCAAAACTTAATCTTGATATAGCATAAATATCAAATACGACGAGGACCAGGAAAAGAAATTAAATCGAGGGGAAAACAAAATATCTTATTGTGTTCGACGAGTTGTGGTCGAAATTGTATCACGATACGGGTCACGGCACCAATTGTTAGGGTGTAGGACTAACCAAACCATTATTGTACCATCCTCGATCCGAACACCACACACTCTCTCTCGAACACGAGCACATCACTCGCCTGGTCCACTGACCAATGACGAGATAGAAGAAGAAGAGAGAGAGAGAAAGGAGGTAGTGGACGTAGATATCGCCACTACCTAACAGATATTAATCATTGAAAGTCAAAGGAAGTAAAATTTATAGTATTTTATAGTTGTATATACTCCTTTTCTATTCTTTAACACTGATCAAATTTGGAAAATTTCTGATATGAAGTATTGATATTTCTAATAGTTGTAAATGTGCTTCAATTATCTACCTGCGCACTAGCCAGAGAGAAAAATGAATAATGACAAATATTCATTTGTCAGTCATTTCCAGTTCCAGTTTTATATTGATCAGTACAGACTGGTATCAATGCTAAGAATGGAAAATCACGGCTGAAAAACTAAAACCAAAATGTTGGCCAAGCGCTTAAGTTATCGCCAACGCTGTCAGCTGAAAAACGCTGTAGCCCTTCTCAGTTGTTGTAGTGAGGAGTCGCGAAAATATGTAATTTATCATGCTTCGCTGTCTATCCTTGTATCGGTTAAAATTCATACCTTTTGTTATCCGTTACGTAATGTCAACAGTTTTTATTGAAACAGTATCGAACAAAACCATTATTATGGGAGTCACTTCTTCTTTTGTTATGTCATAATTTCACAAGTTTTCTGTTATCGACGACAGTAAATTTGTTTTACTATCGCAGATCATGTATAGTGCAGCTTGTTTGGCTTCAATTTTTGTCAAACTGAATACTATAATCTAGCTCAACCCTATGAAATATAGCAAGGTACTGGAATTTTGGCGCCCTTCTTGCCAATTCTCATATATTACAGCTTATATTCTGGTCGAATATAAATCGATTGAACATAGGATAGGAATCACTGATATTACTAACATTGCATTCCTCGAAGAAAATTAGAGCATCATTAGACATATGCAAATATTTGAATCGTTGGATTAGTTTTGTACTAAACTCAAACCCAAACTCACTGGATCAAACCCAACCCTAAACCCGAACCCAAACTCCCAAATGGTTCGGGTTTGAGTTTGGGTTTGTTGCATGCCTAGCCATACATGAATCGAAAATTCTTGACCATCTGGCAAGAACATTTTCGCCTGTATAAACGCTATTTGTGCCATAGGCTAGAAGTAGGAGTGGCGGTGATGGTACTTGCCGAACATGACAAGTTGGTTGAATAACATGCACATTGATCAAAAACGATTTATCTATTTGTTCATACCATTTTTCAAGTTGACCCAACGAATCAGTAGAAAAATAACGAGTACAGGGAAATCCATTTTTAAGAGGAAGCGTGAATCCAACAAAACAGTTAGATCGAGTATCGTATGAGATTTTTGGCACGACGGAAGTACTATCTTCTCCACAAAATGCGTAGCTATATTGAGACCAATCAACATAATCTTTCAACCGTTCATATTGAAATTCACCTTCGATAAAATGGCATTTAGACGATGTAAGAATTAAATGTAGACTAGTTAAACTAGGAATGGATCCAGGAAGATTGAGTCTAACAAATTCGTAAACGTTACGGCCTCCAAGAATAAGGAGGGAAGTAGCAAAGTCTTTTATAGATTGTTCGTACCGAAAAGAACTTTTAGAACGTATTGTGTTAGATATCATATTCGAAAGGAAGTCCAATGAAAAATTCGTCAATAAGTTTGATTCGAGAGAGTACGCAAGATCGACTAAGAATGGATATTGTTGAACAAGTTCAGATGGAATCATTAAAGCATTCGTAGTTGATGGTGATGATGAATCGATAGATGGAATAAGAGAACGAAGTGATCAAATAAATTTTTCGAGTTTTAAGCGAATACCCGGCACGATAAAAAACGAATAATTGTCTTGTTTATTTTTAACTGAAATACCAAGAATTTCTTTGAGTGGTGCTGTTCGGTCTGATTCGAATTGAAGGATAGAAAAGGCACCATCGACCTCGATGAGATTCGTGGAAGAATCGATTAGTTGAAACCTAAGTTATTCAAGGGCCTCTTTACCACAATATTCTTCAACAATGTGGTAAAAAGAATCCCCAGTGATGGAAAGTACGTTCGCTGGAATGCAGAATTATACGAAAAAAGTAGTAGGCAATAGTGTATAACAGTAGTGCATATAGATTGTTTTATAAATATTTTTTACAGAAATTGCTCGCCGATAACATTGCTGTTGTGATCAATTTATCATATATGTAGCCAACCACAGAGCTTTCAATTCTAATGTTGAATAGCATATATGAATCTTAGATAACATGCTGATGCAAAATATAAAAGAAAACCAAGTGTCACATACATGTACGTACACATGTACACCAACAACAAAAAAATTTAATTCATTATTAAACGGATAACATATATAAGAGATGAAAAGGACTACATTGAATTTACTTCAACTATATCAAAATGTGTTCCCTAGACTGAAAGGCTACGGTCTAGAAATCGTAATTCACCTGTGTCTGTCTGTCTGTCTGCAACAATGACACAATTCAGCGTTCGTGTGGCATAAATCGCCATTTCCATGGCACAAACGACCATTTCTATGACGCAAATGAGTAGTTCTCATGGCACAACTGACCATTCTCGTGACACAAATGACAATTACTGTGGCACAAACGACCATTTCTGTGGCACAATTGACTATTTCTGTGACACCAATGAGTAATTCTCATGGTACAAATGACCATTTCCATGGCACAAGCGACCATTTCCATGGCACAAGCGACCATTTCCATGGCACAAGCGACCATTTCCATGGCACAAGCGACCAGTTCTATCGCACGAAGGACCCTTCCCAAGGAGAAAACCATGGGTGGATGCATGAAATGATCACGTGAAACAGTCCGCTCTGGATATGAGTTCAGTGGAGGGAGGGAGATGATACCCCTAAGGATCTTTGAGCTAATCGTCACGAAATTTCTGAACCATATATTTTTTGTAGCTAGGTAAAGATGAACCTCTTCTCCGCTTTAAGAACTTTTGAGTTCCATTCTGTCCGTCTTTCGTCTTTACTTTTAGTGCTTTTACTGAAAACCTTTAATTTTCGTCTAATTCTTGCTTCAGTTTCATATATTCCCACCGTGTTTACAGATCTATTTGAAAATATTATCACCAGCTGCTGGCACAAACAACCGATTTTCTGTCCTGTCCATGCATTTCTTCTCCTCAGCACTGTCAGTCTAGGGCTCAGTGAATCGACTTTCGATGTCGATGAACGTTACTTGTTTTATTTTTCCGAATGGAATGAAGTCTATCGAATGCGTTCATTTTCAAATCGATTTATTCTTACTCTAACAGCCTATACTGCTGTTTAGCTGTACGTATATTTTTCCAATGCAAAGTGCTTCTATTCCGAAGTAAGTGAAACAACTTTGATAATGAAAAATTGTATTCGACTTGATATTATCGTTCAAATGTTAATTGTAAACTACTTATTCTTAAAAAGCCGTTATTCAAATATTATATTTTCTTGAGTATTATCATGAGTTCGTGAACAATGAGTGTTTTCCTCCACTCTGTAATTGCTGTTATATGGCAACGTAGTTCTACAGACAAAGTTTAATAATATCATTTTAAATATTTTATTATAATGAAAGGAAATATCGTAAATGTAGTTAAAATCAGCGGAAATTAAGAAAAATAACTGTATAAACAACTTGAAACCGCTGGTTCATCACATGTGTATATTGCATCGATAGATAATTAAACAAAAACAACAATGTAAATATTCGAAAAAGAACTTTCACCAGATCAATAAAAAATGTATCAATATTAACGATAGTTGCAGTGTATAGCGCAACATATACTCGTCGTCGATTGGTACTTCTACGAGAGGTTCGATTTGATGTGGATGCAGTTCTCTTATTGGATGAACTGTTGCTTGAACATCCATCGCTCGAAATAGACGTTGGTAAAATAGTAGAGCTATTCGAAGTATTAATCGAACTGTTGTTTTGCTCATGGTCCATCTCTAGATCACGCTTGTTATTTAACTTCTTCAACATCATAGAGCAATTACATCGTTCAATGTGTCGATAATAGTTTGAAGCCTAAAACAACGTAAATGAAATCTTTACACGAAACTTTAGCTTTCATTTATTTTAATCATTCTGGTAAAAATTTCGTTTTATTTTGAAACACAAGTAGAATATTGTGTTATAGGAAAAATATCATTCTCAAGGAATCAATAAAAAAGAAAGTCTTTTTAAGTTATGTATTACACGAAAACAGCTTATTCTTTGAATCTATAAAACAATGTCTTCAATACGTCAAATATTAAAATTATTGACATTGAAATGGAGGAAAAAAAGAATTTGATTCTTTGGCGTTCGCAGTAACACTTTTCATGTATTCTATATATTTTGAACGGTACTTTGATCATGTATTATTTGAACACGTAAACGTGTTCAAAAATTACATGAATTGACTTTAGTTTTTCTACTCTCTGCATATGACAGAAGTGGCTTATCATATTGCGTGAACCCTTTGAAATTTTTCTCCATGATCTTTTCAAATACTTCATTGGCATGGTACTGATAAACATATGCAAGCTATTAATGTGACGGAAATCATGTCAACGATAAAACAGAATTATTATAGCATTGTTATATGGTTAGATTTGAGGAAACTTTTTCTATCGTTGATAAAGATTTGAAACGATATTTGAAAACAAGCTTCTTCTAGACATAAGCTTTTCCGTATATAGTTTAATAATCCCCAAGGTTTTGAAGTTAAAAGTAGAGAAGCTGTAAACTAACCTGAAAATATCCAGTGTTAATTGTGCGACCCAAGGTCGATTTAGATCCACATCCGCATATAATAAGTGCGGACTGGTTGCCGTTGCTTGAAGTTCTAAATTCTATCTTATAGTCCGTATTTGCTTCAAATGTGCTATTATCTATTAAATTAAAATCAGCTCGACGATTAATGAACCATTGGTTAATTGTAGTTATGAGATGATTTCGAAGTTCGTCGATTGATTTGACTTGATTAACAATTGGTGTGTTAGATAATATAGAATGATTAGAGATATTTTTTTAATATTTTTTGGTGTCTTCTTCGAGCTTTTTAAGAAGACACTTCCTCAACGTTTTGAATGAAGCTACGATGCCGGGTAAAATGATACAATTTCCATCATTAGTTATTAAACAAGATTTATGTTTTAGATCGTTCAGTTTTTCGCCGCTATATTGTAAAATTTCTGTTGGATCACCGCATTCGATAAGATTACTGGCGTCGCTAATAAGTTGAAGTTTAAGAATTTTTGCTTGAATAGATCCACAGTAAAGTTCAACAAAACTGTAAAAATCATCGTGATGCAAATCAAATACATTCATCGGAAGAGTGCTGGTGTTGACATGTGTCGATCCATTCATAGTAAACGATATAATATCGGAATTATCTCACACAAACGAATAAAAGATATGTTATAGCCGACGTGTTCGAGATTGAAATGATTAAATTAGACAAGCGATAGAAGAGAAAGAGAAGGAAAGCATGTGTAATTTTTCTGTTGTAGCTATTCGCGATACAACCAACCTTCTTTGATTTTTTTCTTTCGTTCTGTTCTTTCCAGATGGCTAACTGGCGCGTGTCACCGCTATCACGATTTTTTTCCATTCTCCCTGCACAAATGAAATAGAAAAGAGTCCTATTGCGTCAAAAAGGCTTTAAAAACTGTCTTTTGAATAAAAGCATCAACCCCCTTACTGATGTCCTAGATCTGTCGCTGAATATTAGGCAAGGAGGAAAAAGCGCGACTTCCGTACTTCCGTACTCTCTTGTACTCCCTTCACTCTAAAAAAGAAAGGTTTTCCACCGAACCCTGGAAAAGGGCTCGGTAGATTTGAAAAAGCATCCAAATGCATCATACTGTCTGAAAAACACTTCTTTTTTTCACGGAACCTTTAAAGGCTCTTCCCCTGGATACACGGGAAGAATCTTTTGCTACGAAACATTTTTTNCCTAAAGGTTTCGTATTTTTTTTGCGAAACCTTTTTCTGATGTACGGAACTTAAAAAAATGTTTCGTAGCAAAAGATTCTTCCCGTGTATCCAGGGGAAGAGCCTTTAAAGGTTCCGTGAAAAAAAGAAGTGTTTTTCAGACAGTATGATGCATTTGGATGCTTTTTCAAATCCACCGAGCCTTTTTCCAGGGTTCGGTGGAAAACCTTTCTTTTTTAGAGTGTTGTACTTCCATCGCACTTCCACGTACTTCCATGTACTTCCATGTACTCCCATGTACAGTCATGTACGCTCCTATACATCTATATACTTCCGTAGTACTTCACTCGTATTTCATCATGATTTAACTATATCTCATTAACATGTAATTAGAGCTTGGCATCCACTGTGCTTCATAATTTCAAGTAACGTAAAGCACTTCTCGGTTTCAATGACTATGTTGATCGTTACTTAATCCATATAAATCGTGATAGTGTCGATTAATCCGAAATATTTTATGTCTTATAAGATTAACAACATATTGTATAAAATGGTTAGAAAAGACTTTTAACTGCTAACACATCTGAATCTGGTATAAGTGCTTCAAAATGATTTGTATATAAAATTAAACAACTAGAAGTAATATCAATATTTTATTTATAATATAAGTTTCACTTATAAATCTAAAAGTACAGTTCATCATTACCATTTACGTTTTCCATAAAAAAATTAACGTGTTGACTATTGAAACAATTACTAGTACAAAAATAGCTAATTCCATCAATTTGATTTTTACATAAAAATAAATAACACATAATATAAACCTGAAATATAAATCTACATAGAGCAATAAAAAAATCTATTCTAATCTTTTTTCAATTGAACCCGTTGGAGACGATCAGAAGATAAATGAGTCTGTCTATCTTGTAAATACCATGTTGCAGTGGCTTTGTGTAAAAACATATTTTTTTATGTATATTAATTGAAAAATATTTATGTGCATTTGTTCTTGAAACTGATTGAATTAGTCGAAGCCCTAAAATGAGATAAATAGAACACAAATGAGAATTTTAAAATAGAAAAAGATATTATTAAAACAAAGAAAAATCAATATCGTTCTCAATTCTGCGTTCAGAGTATTTCTTGTGCCAATTTTTCTATAGTAATAATGTTTCATATAAGTTACACTCTTTTTTGTTTCAATGGTAAATAAAATAACGCTTAAAAACACAGTTGTTTTAAAAATAATTAAATATTCTATCGCCGGTTTCAGTTTTTACGCAATACAGTTATAGAAACAATCGATCATGAACACATAATATATTTATTTATAAAAAATACTTTACATTACGTATTGTTAAAATTGTTATATATGAATGACTCAGACAATCCAAGCAGTAAGAAAGAATTTAAAGAATTAGATGACTAATATTTACCTTTTCCAATCTCTTTTTCGCATCTCTATGTGAGTTTTTCGCGAATTATTTTTCATCAGTAAATACACGCATGCTTAAATTATGAAAAGCAACTAGCATTGTATATATCACGTACTAAAAATTTCTTCAAGATACGATTTCTCTAGTAAATACCTGAGTACGATGTTGATTCGAGATTTTCAAAACTAGGTGTTGGTTGCGGATCGTCCTCAGATGAACAATCATCGTACACATTTTCATTTATTTCTTCAACAACATCTACGTCAATACAATCTTCTACATCTCCATCTTCTGCATAATCATCTTTTTCAAAACCATCTTCTTCATCATCATTTTCTGTAAAATCCTCTTCTTCATCATCTTCTGTACCATCCTCTTCTGTGCAATCCTCTTCATCTTCACCATTTTCTTCTTCTTCATATTCATTAAAACCACCTTCTTCATCACTATCTTCAGTATTACGACCATCAAGAACAAGTATTTCTGATTCGGTCAAAATATTTAAGTTGAATAATGCTTGTGCCATGTGCGATGACTCTTCTATATTGAAAAGATTATATTTAATCAAATCTTTGCTCATTCCTACGAAAACCACCATCTGCTGCACTGCTTCATCTGCTCGATGAATTATTGTCTCAACATTGTCAGAATTAAAATCATCATCTTCGTCAATATTGTTTGATTCTGTTTCAGGAGTAAATCGTTTGATCTTATGATGAACAGGAAAAGTGATTGTTGCATGCTTATTAGTTGATTCAAATTGCCTTAGTTCCGTTAGTGCATTAAGTTTATTTATTCGTTGAAGGAATTGCTTCATTGTGAAGTTGATTCTTGTTGTATATATTCCAGACAACGCCCATGCATCTCTAAAGATATTTCCACATGATTGGGATGAGAATAAGTGAATACAATTAGCTGTTGATGCAGGTACTAATTTTTGTTCGATTAGTAAATACACATAGATGAGGCAATGTGCGTTCAATTCTATTGATATTAAAGCGTTAGATGTAATAAAATAGCTTTGTTCGTTTCGTTTTTTATTTCCAGTTGATGTTTTACGTTTTCTTTTTGTTTTATATAGCCATATTCGCCACAATGAATAAAAAATAAAACAATACATGCTTAGTAAATTCGAGTTGGTAAACAAACTTTAGGTTGTGTATAAGCCATAACCAATAAATTTAAAATTAATAGATAATTAAATGTCGCTTTATAATGATCGTTTAGTAATAATAAATTCAAGATTTTGTCATCGGAAACTTTTTGACAGGAAGAGAAGTTTTGTTTATCCCGAACATTGATATCAGATTTCGATAAGTTGTGATCTATTTTATTTTTTGTTTTAATTAATTGATATAAATGTTTGGCTAATACTGTAAATATACCCATTTTTAATTGCGCATTTGGTGATAATAAACGATTCCGTATTTTGGTGCAGAGATGTATACCGTCTTGCATAAATAAAAAAAGTTGAGTAGGATTCAAAAAAATACCAAGATGACCAAGTAGAAGGAATTTTAACTGTAAAGGACAATTTATCATTGTAAATATTTAATATTTGTGTTTTAACAAAAAAATTTGATGCCAATCGCATTGCTCTCAAATACTTCGGATCTCCATCCGTTGCGAATCCAAGAACACGAATGTTTCTGGAATGCAATTCTTGATAAATCATCAACCATCTTTTTAGAATATCAATAGCAGTAATTTTATTATCCGTTCCATACACGGATGAAACAGTTGCTGATGGTGTCACATAAAGATTTGAATCCGAAATAGGCTGTAATAAATGTACGCTCACCAAATTAGCACGTGGTTTAGTTTCAATTAAATGTTTAAATTCTTCAAAAGATTGGTAATTAAAGGCATTTTTAACTGGTTTACCATCTGCAATTGGTTTTACGAATCCATTAAAACTATTTATAGTTGAATCATATTCAACTCTTGGAATAATAGCCGAACAATCTTCTGGTAAAAAAACGAACTGACATTGAATAGAATCCGGATACATTTTAGATTCATCATATCTAAATTCAGCTTCGGAATAAGGACTGTGATTGTAGTAATGTTTAACTGTTTCAATTGATGGTAAAAGAAACTTAAAATTAATACGAAGATATTCATATACATAAACACCCGATACTATAAAGAGACACGCTGCAAATCTCAGTGACGGGTTTGAATATCGAAAGTTGTTAGGCGAACGATGACTATTTAATTCAATTGTACTCAGTAATGCACATAAAATATCTGAACTATTGATATTAGAACATGAAATCTGAATTATTTAAATTACGATGCATCTTAAATATTTCCAGAAGTAAACTTTACTCACGGTTTTTTCAGATATTATTTTATTACGTTTTTTTGATAAAGGAGCTTCAGTTTGTTTTTCATTTTCATTTTCATCAAATTTACTTTTTTGTGATTGAGACGAATTGTTCTGATTCAAGCTATATAATTCAAATAGCAAACAATAGAATCAAATTGTATTTTTTTATCTAACATACTTGTTCCCTTAACGACTTTAAATGATGGTTGTTGAACGGTACATTTGATGTTTGTTGTCGTTGAGTATTTACGAGTTGTTGAAATCAAATAATTATTAGACAATATACATTATTCTTACCCGATATAAAGAGAAAGCTATATTTGCAAACACAATAACAATCAAACATACCTTTTTTGACTTTAATGAAGGAATAAACGAAATTGAACTTTGTGTTTCACCTTCTTTAGGCAACATATGAGTCGATGGCTGTTCATCATATCTATTTTTCGTGGAAAAAGTAGAAAGTTCTCACTAACTAACAATCAATAATGACTTACCGATTTTTTGTCGTTTTAGCTGATAAGCCAATATTTTTATTATTTCCTGATTGTGTACGAGATTTTTGATTTTGACTATTGCTAATTATTGACAGAAAAACATTTTCAAGTTTGACAAAAAAAAAGTCTCAAAACTTGCGATTTTTTAATTGTTACTGATGTTGATTTATCACTGTCATCATTATCGATATGTACACGTTCATTTAAATTATTCTGAGTAGTTGATCGATCATTTTTCACTTCTCAAAATTGGATCATCTAAATCCGTTTGATCTAAAACTTCTGGATCATCCAAGTCTTGATTTTTATTATTTACAATTAACGGTGATTTATGATTAATGGTCTTTAAATGTTTTGTTAAATTTGATAGTTGGAATCGATAGTTTTTAAGATATAATTTTATTCGATCATCACATATACATTGTACTGAACAAGCTGGTGTAATACAGTCACTTGTGTTTCCAATAATAACTTTAAAGTCGTTCGCTGATACATTTGTATAAGTAGTATCATGAATATTGTTAGGTTCAGATCCTTTTATTCAAAATATATCTTTAACGTGAACCAAAAACAAAAAAAAACTCTCCCTTTTCAACAAAAATAATCTCACAACAACCATAATCACACTCTTATCTATCAACAAAAACGATAGAAGGAGGATTGTCCATCTATATAAGATATATAGATGGCAGATCCTAACACCTCCCACCACACAAAGCTAAACCAACATATCGGCCGGTATGATTTGTTCATATAGTTTTTTAAAACCATCTGATTTGACGCCGATAAAAAGAGTTGAATGTACAACGTGGATATTTAAGTATTTAATATGATTTTTACGTAGCAGTTGTTTAATTGATGTAATTTTCATATTGGCGGGACGTATGATGTCATAATGATATCGATTTCGACGATGTCGAAGACTAGACTTTTGATTTTTTCGACGTTTAGCATTGGTTGATCGTTTGTGAGGAAAACATTCAACTGAGTGACTATTCAAATTGGTAATAGCTTCATCAGGTGGTAATTCAGGTAAAGATTCTGATAATAGATGTGGAGAATCCATAGACGTAATTAAAGGCATAGATTGATGGCGCTCATTTGGAACATGAACGGCCACAACCTGTTCGTCAAGTTGTTCAAAAGAAGATGAGGAACTACCCGTGTAGCCGATTTTAGGAAATAATGGACATTGCAATGCATTATTTTACTATAGAGGTGCAATGGACGCAATTACACGATAATGCAACCTATTTAATGCATTATAATGCATTAAGATAAACAATGCATTGCAATGGATGCTTAAATCAATGCATTTCCTAAGCACTGAAAGCTTCCCAGAAGAACAAAGCGCTTTTGAATAATTAACTAACTCTCAAAATAAATTGCAACGATTCGAATCGTTCCAAATTCTATTACAACTGCCAAATAGCAATATTCTAAACGAAAAAAAAATAGAATAAGTCGATAGAAAACAAATTCAACAACTTACTTTTCAAAATGAAGAAGAGACGAAGCAATATGAAAGGAAACGAATTCATCATAATAATTTTCTAAACGAAAAACAAAATAGAATAAGTCGATAGAAAAAAAATTCAACAACTTACTTTTCAAAATGAAGTCGTAACAAAACAACCTAAAACAAAACAAATTATCATCGTACATTTTGAAGTAAAGGTAGAAAATAATACAGAATGAGTTGTTTGAGGCATCTCTATTTGTTAGTATGTATCTTGATTGAGCGGAATGCAAACAAAACCGATGCTATTTTATTCATCACGCGGAAGAATTTGTTCCTGAGAGATTGTGTAGGTACGAAAAGAAAGATCTCGAAAAATAAAAGTATAAGAAAAAGTGGATGAATGAGTATTGGAGAGGAATTTTTTCGGCTCGCTCGAAATTGTTTCTAGTAGACGTGTGGCAAAATCGTAGCGTATGGAAGATTGAAATCACTTTCTACTCATTGGAGATAATTGCCATCTATCGATAGTACGCGTATATGTTTGATTAGGGTTGGTTAGATCGGGAACAGTTTGTTTTTACTTCTCCAGTGTTTTCTTATGGCAAAGGACTGGTGGTCCATTATACACTCGATGTAAACTTTTGTATTTAAAGTGGATGAGATATTTTTTGTTTTGCAGTGTAGTAAGAAAATACTTGAAGAAAAAACTATAACACATTTTAAGGATGATTTTGTTGTGTTTTATTGTTTTGTTATAGATAGTTCTGATTAAAAAATGGCACCAAAAAAGACAAAGGAGGAATCACTGAATCAGCTATAATAAGTACGTTTTGCTTCGCGACAGCAAAACATCTCGTTGTCATGTTGTCACACGTGATCAATTATCATTTACGAAGAAAGATAATTTAAAAACTGGTACATCTGCTTTATTTAATACAGCAGATGATCCATCCCATCGTTTTAAAGGCATTGTTCTTTCTTCAGGTAAATAAGGAGAGTGAAATATTTGGGGAAAATATATATTGTTTGTATTTACAGGCACGAAGCAACAATGTGAAAAAAGTATGTCGCTGATTGAAAAAACGAATAAAAATTAAAAAAAAATAATAAAGAACCTGATGAAAATGCATCAGATTCATCGAATGAATTAATTATCGCTGAAAGTGAAGGAAAAGGTACAGATGATAATAATGATGATGAAGAATCAGAAGATGAAACTGAAGCTCTAACGTGTGCCACAATATCTCAACAACGTGGTAACACAATTACTGCAAGTAATAAGTCAAGGGTGTCTGCAATACAAAGTACCTCAAACACTCCGGCTGCATCGGCTTTACCAGCAACAACAGTTTCTTCAGACGCTGCTGGTGAGTCCTATTGATATTATTTGGGTAAAGATTTTCTCAGATAATGATTGACGTGGGACTTAACAATCAATGTAAGGAACAAGAGTTATGTACTAAATTTCTCACCAACAAAACTTCTAATAATTTATTGGTCTGATAATTAAAATTCGAAATAATTACAATAATAGAAAAAATATTTGAAGGTTGAATGTGGAAAATATTCATCATAATGTTTTTAATTGAAACCATGAAAAAAAAGTAAAAAGAATTCATGATTAAAATAATAAACCAGTAATCTGAATTTATCAGTTTCAAGTTAACAGTAGAAACATAGTTTTAGCTGCTTATGAATACTTCGTACTAACTCTTTTAATTTCATTTCTCGATTTAGTCCTGCAGGAAATAAATTGTAATGTTGATGTGACTCATAAACGAAAAGAACCATCTGGTGAAACACATAATGTTACTAACAAAACAAAACGTTCAGTTGGAGTTTCTCACTCTGATTACGAGAAGCTGAAGCGTGAAAACAAACGGTTAGCTAAGGAAATCGATATGTATAAAAATAATTGGATGCGTAGGTCTCTTATTGTTTTGTTGAGGTATCAAATATCTTTTTTTCCAGCAAGACCTTCCGGTCCCACAGCATCTTATTTCATTGATGTTGGAAAAATTCTCTCTGGATTCTCAAATGTTGAAACTGGTGAAGAAGATGCATGTAAAAAATTGGAGGATATTACCCTCATATTAAAAATGAGTGATACAGCGTTAAAATCATGTGAACGTGATACTGATATTACAAAGACGTGTCGGCAAATAGTTAAATACATTTACCGTGATCCACAAATACGTTCTAGGATGCTGGTGTCGACAATGGATGTTGACATATTGAAGGCCATTCAAGGTAATTTTTGCAGTTATTTTATATTAATATATAATTTTCATATTCGTAGATTATGCTAGAATGATTCATCCACTTCAAGCTAAAACTCATAATTCGGTACTGAACAACGCAGTTGGAAATGTTTTCGCCACTGAAAAACGTAAAATCGAGAGACATGAGACCGGAGAAGAGGCTTCAATCGAGATGGACGACAGTGTAGAAGATACGTAAAGATAAAAAATTGTTATATGTTTAATTCTAAATTCTATGTATGATCTGATTAACTGTCGTTGATATTTCTTTTTTTTATGTCATAACTTTCTTAGTGCTTATTAGTATTGAAAACATTGCTACATTTGTTTGTTTTTCTTAAGTTTTTATAATAAAGATAAATCGTAAATAATGAATAAACTATTGTTGATTACGCTTGTAAAACTGCTTTTCAGGAGCTGATGTCTAATGCTCATCGATCGACTGATTGGCGGCGTAGACAAACGAAAGTTGTCAGAAATGATCTTGGTAAAAAATACTATAAATACTTTTCGCTCAAAATTTTCATTTGGATTTCAGTTATAGCATTGGCGCAAGCCGCTAACCGGCAAGAAGTTGATATTTTACCACCTGTTTTGAATAATATTTTAAAACCGGATATTGATTCTGACTCTGATACCGATATATCTATTAGTTGTGATCAGGACATGCAGTCGCCTGTTGAGAGCGTTTCAGAAAAAATGACAAACAATGATGAAAATCAGACATCGTAAGTTTTTGAAATCAATGCTAAAATCCTAAATGATTGCCACTGTTGCTATCTTAGGTCAACATTTGAATCTATAATATTATCTGAGAAAGAATCTAATGAGACAATATGTTCGATCGACATTGCAACAGCATTAATTGCACTCAAATCAAGACACCATCTATCAAATAATTGCGTTGGGGACATTCTCGTTCTACTTAAGTTACTTGGTGTTGATGTTCCATCGAGCTACAAAGCATTATGTACTCTTTTACGAAAACGTTCTGATCTACATTTAAGTCCATCAACGCATACAATATGTCCACATTGCAAGAAATTATCAGTTGAAAAACACAAATGTACAGCATGTGATGCTAACTATTCACCTATTCCATCAACGAAAATTCCTTTATTTTATACTTATGATATTTCTCGACAATTGAAAGCAATACTGGCTACATCAAAAGATCTGGTTTTGCACAATAATAGTGCATCCAGGAAAAAAAACTATGAGAGATATTACTGATGGGAAATTCTATAAAACGCTAATCGAAAATGTATCAGGATCATTTATTACTCTTACTATGAATATTGGTGGTATTCAGCCAAATAAGGGATCGGATCAGAGCATCTGGCCTGTTTTACTTATTATCAATGAGATTAATCGCAAGAAACGATATTCTCCTAAAAACTCAATAATTGCCGGAATGTGGCCCGGGCCATCAAAACCGTCACGTACTACAATCTCTTTGCTTTTTAAGAATATTGTTGCCGACTTACAAGAACTAGAAAAAGGTCATCTGTTTAAACTGTACTCACTGGAGCATGATAATCATTTTGAGACTATAAAAGTCTTTCTGATTTGTGCATGCTGTGACAAACCAGCCCAATGTCTCATACAATGTTTGCCAGATCCGATAGCCTTCTTCGGTTGTGGAAATTGTGAGATCGAAGGTGAGTTAAATATACGTTTTACTATTATCAAAATATTTTTCATTTCAGCATATGCATGAAAGAATGTTAAAAAAGATCGAGATTGACTATTTTCTTATCAAAATCTGATGAAAAAGGCACTATTTTCATCAATTGGGTCTATATATTTTTCTGTAGCTTCTGCTATATTATTCTAATGTTTCTGCTTTCATCTTCACATCTGAGAAGATTAATGTTACACATAAAGTTAAAAAATATGTTTAGGTGTGAGTGTACCAACAAAAAATGATGGCTCTGTCGTGAGTTTTGCCATCTATGAAAATAATCCAAATGCATGTGAGCGTACCAATGAACGGTACGATTTACTTCAACAAGAGGTAAAAATGAATGAGAATCAGTTAGCCAATTTTACTGGTTCCTGTGGTCGACCTGCACTTATAGAGGTACATAAAAATGCAGAAAAGGGTATTAAAGGTCCTTGCTTACTTCGAGCATTATCAAAATTTGATGTTGGCCGTTGTTTTCTCGTCGATAGCTTACACAACATCTACTTGGGTTTGTTTGTAAGTGCATTGATTATTTCTTTTATCTTTTATGTCTCAACTATAACTCGTTGCAGAAACGGCTTCTATCACTTTGGTTAAGTCATAAAGATAAGAATGAGAATTGGTCTCTATGGTCTCGAACAGACGAATTGTCAAGTTTGTTGGATAAAGTTCGCTTTCCATCTACAACTACCAGACATCCTCGTCCTCTTCATAAATTCTCAAAATACAAGGGCAGTGAATACCGACTTGTTTTACTGTTTGGTTATTCGATATTTGAGAGTATACTCAAACCTGAGTGTTATTCACATTTGTTATTACTTGTTCTTGCTGTTCATCATGTGAGTCTACAACTGTATCATTATACGAAACTATATGGTTGCATGAATTTTTCATTCTATAGGCGGAATCTCGTTCCTTGACACATGATATGGTTGACGTTGTTGAGAAATTGTGTCTGTCATTTCTTTATCAATTTCCAAAATTATATACAAGCCAACACAATGTACAGGTATTTCCGTTATTTTCTCATTATGTCAGAAACCACAAGTAATTAAATGTTTTTTTCAGAGCCTTCTGCGTATAAAAATAATTAAAAAAAATTCAGTCTTCATTAAAACTTATTATTAGACTCAATTATTTAGAATTCTTATATTATCAGAGATATTCTATAGCAAATTTTTCTATTTTATGTAAGAATACATAAGATACATCCTATCTGAAAAGCATTTTATTGATAAAATTACTATTTCTGCGTTGCTCTCAATGTCAATGCGAAGAACATTAAAGCAAAGTGCTTTCTAAATTCAATTTTACAAAAAATTCTCGAAAAATAAAATACCTTCAATAATTTTCATTACAAACAACATAACATTTGGCTAGCGCAGCGCTATATAGGTATTACGCCAGTTTTCCTAAAAAGAGCAACTATAAGCCAACATCAAAGGAGCAAAAGAATAACTGTTATTTAATTAATTTTCAAACAAACTTAATAAAATGATTAGATACTTTAAACAAGCTTCTAGTCAGTACTTATCTTTCGAAATTTCTACATTTGCTTTTAGGTTGTTCATTCGATCTTGCATCTGTCAGAAACCTTACGAAACTTCGGTCCTTTATCAACAAATTCAACCTTTAATTTCGAGGATCAACTTGGTGAGGCCCAATATTAAAATTTTCCACTTCTTCATCTATAAAGATCAATCTTGAACTTTAGGGGTACTAACTCGATCTTGCAAAGGTACCAGACGTCATGCAATAGAGATCATGAATAACTTAATGTACCTTCGTGATGCATGTTCTGAAGCCGCGAATGCAAATATGCATAAAGGATTACAAAAGCTGCTAACAACATGGTTGCATATGCGTGATGCTTATAACATCTCATCCAAAGATTGTGTTCGCGTTTTACATCCGGTTAAAATTACCGATCAATTCTTCGACTCCATATTCTCTGGAGATATTGTTTACTATTCGACTGCATATATAGGTCAAGTACGTTTCACAACTGTTCAATATGCTCGAGAAAAAGTTAGCGACGATTCCGCAATCCTTTTCAAAGATGGCTTAAAACAAAATTTTGGCAGAATTCGTCGTATTTTTACAGTCAACAGCGGCGAGCCAATGCTCTACGTTGATGTTATATCAAAAATGCTTCACTTCGAATGTGCAACCTCGACTGATGTGTATTCTTATTCTTACATTCAAACAGGATTACTTGATGAGCAGAAAAAGAGTATATTTATTAGCGCAACTGACATTGTCGAGAAGTGTGTTTTTTATGAACCAAACAACAGATTTTGCACTTTTTATAGATTTCCGAATCCAGAACACAGTTCTTAAGAAATCATCCGTAAAACAATCTTTTCACTATAAATTCTAGATTGTGTATTGGTGTTGTAAATAAAACACCTCCACCCGTATTCATGTAACAAAATCCACAACAATTCAGTTTCTTCAACACGTTAATTAAAAAATTTTTCTAACAGTCATTATCGAAAATTTTTCCATTATTTGAAATAATGCATTGCAACGCATTGGATGACAATGCATTATGAGAAATTTCTACATTATTTGGAATAATGCACGGCAATGCATTGAANCTTAAAGATATATTTTTATTCTGTTATGGTTTATAAGTTGTCACTTCCTTGGAAATTAAAATCCATTAAAATTACATATGAAAAAAAAATTGACTGCGGTAAACATATATGATTTTTTTAACAAGAAAAAATTCGTTTGAAAAGAGTCTTTGTTGTTATTGTTCCTGCTCTCTATGTTTTAGCTGCAGGTTTCTTCTTCTTTGGTGGCGTTGTTGTTGGACATACTGTAGCTGCTGTTGATGAAACCATTTTGTTCGCGTTGGCACTACCAACATCAGCATTACCAATCAAAAATGTGCACGCCTTCAAATATTTTTCAATGTCTAAGTCTCCATCGATATATTTCTTATTCAAATTTGATATTGATCGACTTATTGTATCATTTTCTGGAGCAAGTGCACTGCCATTCGTTTGAATTTTACCAAAGACAAGTTGTTGTACGCGTTGTTCAATTATTTGTTCTTCAATTAGTAAACGATACAGAAATAACCATATATTAGGACGATTACCAAATCGATTTCCAATACGATTATTATATCCTAGAATGAGAAGAAAAAATAAATGTAAGTTAACTTACGAAATGGGATTAACTTGACCTAGAAAACCCCTCATTAAAGAAACAAAATAAATTACCTTCAATCCAGTTGTTGCTTCTTGGAATTAAATTTCCCACATGCCAATATTGTCTTGGAACAGATAGAAGCCATTGAGATTCGAAGTAACGAAGAAATTCGCAACATTGATCTGAACCAGTTGGAATATGTCTTTGTAAATATTCAATTGCATATGGCAAAATATCATTATCAACAAGTGGTAAAGCCATAAATGATCTAAGCCATGTTCTAATCGCTGCATCATCTTTATAACTGGGTATTAAACCAAGTTGTCCAATATTTCTATACAAACACTGGCAAAAATGGAACCAGCATCCAGTAATTTCCGCTCCTACAAACTATAAAAAAGACAAAACGGTGATGGAATATTTTGAGTAATATGAGAAATTGAAAGGATCAAATTCAAGAAACGCTGTATATACACTTACATGTCGTTCAATTGAGTTACGTTGAGCTGCCTCAAAATCAAGAATGAATCGTTTCACTTTCATTCGTGATTCTTTCTTCAATGACCAATTAATTATTTCAGACCAAATTTTATCATAAGTTTGCTGCTTTCTGTTACTAGTTAGTGCCCAAACCAATGGAACCCCTATTTAACAAAAAATTAAAAATTAAATTCGATAAATCTAAGTCAACTTAGGAATTTTCCATTTGCTCACCTTCACCATTGATGTTCCCCATAATAATAACTAATTGTTCAAAGCCAATTGGTGCACTTGCAAATGTTCCATCAACTAGAATTAATTCTGTTTCACATAACTGTTGCAATAACTCATTAGTTGAAAATAATAACAATCTTCCATCGTACTTTTTCTTATAGCCATCATATATAATAATTGATTCACGTCTTTTTGTTTGAGAAAATTGTTTTGGTATTTCAAATGTTTGATCGTTTGGCAAAGGTGGAAACATATTTGCACGATGTCGATAAATGGTTCGCACTACAAAAGAAAAATTTACAAGGTAATTAGCCATAGTTTAATAAAAGTTTTGCTTAGGAATATCTATCCCTAACTTAACCTGCAAAAACAAACTTACCAACTGCTTTCGGAAGAGGGAAATTGACCATAGCTTCGTTATCCAGTCCCAGATTGGCAATTCCTTGATCCACTGCAGCAGGAACATTAACAGTGAGATCTTCGACTTTTCGTTTCAAATCATTAATTAGATGATGTTTCTTCACCAATAACAAATCTGTTGGATGATTATGATCGATGCCATTATTACCAAGATAACTAGCGCTTGTTGAATCAGTGTACACCACTGCGCGGCACTTTTTGTCACGACGTTGGCATCTCCATAATTTTTTCATGAGTTTGTCTGATTTGGATTGAAACAAATAAATACTTTCTTCCATAAATAACATATCTCCACCTAATTTAGTTTTACCCCAAGTAATAGGGCCAACAGCTATTGAATAAGTTTCTTCATAACGCTTGTCATCATCATCTTTCTCCTGCTTCTTATTATTACCATGTTCTTCTTCAACATCATCATTTTTTCCATTATCATGTAAATTATAGGTGTTAGATATATTACTAAGTATATTCGATCTTACTGGACTGGTATTTGAGAATGATGCTGCTGATGATGTGACCANAGAACGTGAATGATCGGAAATTGATGAAAGACAGGAGGGTGAAGAAGGAGAAGATGATTTGACATCATTATCTTTAACACCCGATAAAAGTTCTGATTGAGTCAGCCCTATAAGTGAAAGACAAGAGAAACGTATAAGGGCAATTTATGGAAACAATCCACACTGTCCTGAGTTATACACATACCTGAGTTGAATACATTTGCTGCTGGCACAACTTTTTCCTTCTTCTTCATTTTTTTTCTTCTATTATCATTAACATCATTATTTAATTTATTATCAATTTCAATGAACATCGAAGATTTTTGATCCGATTTACTGTTTAGAATAATTCTCGCGACAGAACGAGTAATCCGCTTTTCAACGGAATACGATTTGGTTGGTGACATAACAAGCGAAAATAATATTTATATATTAACAAATTAGCGGAGGTCGACAATGAAGAAGTTGTGATCTACAAACAAGAATAAAATGATCAGATTAGAAGAATAAAAGAGAGAAAGTACAGATTCAGTGCACTTGTGAAATAAAATAGAAGCTAGAAGTAGAGAGTGGAACGAAGCCCGGTCGAGTATAGTAGTAGAGAAGAGAAATAAAACACATCTAGTGACCTTTGCAGATGAAACGAAAAATAAAAATGATGTGAAAATGTGATAAATAGCCCAGTATTTATACATCGTAATAGATCGGACTGTACATGAATACGATTCAGTCCAGTAAGTTGACTATTCAAAAAGAGAATGTCGGTCCGTTAATTCAACAAATTAAATCAGTTAGACCGATAGAAACAAGAAAAAGAGAAAAGAGAAAAAGAAAGGTAACGATAAAACAGAGTGATTCAATGACTCATAGCTATTTGAAAAGATAAAATCAGTCGTATTCAATCAAGTTTCTTCTTTCATATTTCCCTACTATAACCGAGCGTCATCTTTTACGTATAGAAATAATATTAACTTAAGTAATCCGTAAGTTCCCATGGGCAATTTTTTGCCAATTGCCAGCATGTCACAGACATACTGCCAATTGGCAAAAAGTACTATAGTTGGGAGAGCGTCAGAGGGTGATTCTGCCAATTGGCAGAATGTCACTGTCTTTCTGCCAATTGTTTGAACGTAATTGGCAGAAAGGTGAATTGGCAGAGTGACATAGATCCGTTTTTTATGAACCAAACAACAGATTTTGCACTTTTTATAGATTTCCGAATCCGGAACACAGTTCTTAAGAAATCATCCGTAAAACAATCTTTTCACTATAAATTCTAGATTGTGTATTGGTGTTGTAAATAAAACACCTCCACCCGTATTCATGTAACAAAATCCACAACAATTCAGTTTCTTCAACACGTTAATTAAAAAAATTTTCTAACAGTCATTATCGAAAATTTTTCCATTATTTGAAATAATGCATTGCAACGCATTGGATGACAATGCATTATGAGAAATTTCTACATTATTTGGAATAATGCACGGCAATGCATTGAAACTTAACCACGTTCTCAAATCATTTTGGAACAATTTGAAATAATGCATTGGAACGCATTGGATGACAATGCATTATGAGAAATTTCTACATTATTTGGAATAATGCATGGCAATGCATTGAAAATTTAGGCATTATCCTTCATTTTTACCATTATTTGGAATAACGCGTTGAAATACATTGAAAATTCAAAAAATAATTAATTATAATGCATTAAGTCATATATTTTTTCAAATAATGGAAAATAATGGGTAATTTTTCCATTATGCATCCATTATCGGCTACATGGGAAGGCGAATAGCTGCATATTCATTGATAGAACCCCGTTGCCAGAACTTATCCGTGAAGAAGAAAACCCTGTTCAATTTTAATTGGTTTCTACAAGTAACGAATCAGATTCTGAAGCGCATTTTCTCGGTTAGCTTCCCGGTGAGTGACACCTTTAAGGAAGCCAATGGAGAGAGCAGGTCAAGGGCTACAAATTCAATTCTTAGAGCCGCCTCAATATCGCACACTCTGGAGATGGAAAAGTGATCCTCAATCCTGATTGGTCGTTACTTATCAACCAATCACATTGCGAGACGCTTTTTCACAGATATTTTCTGTGTGGGACAGAATACCCCGCTCTCGGTGTAACGAAATATTTTGTGGGTTATTATTCTTTTGGTTCTGGGTGAATTGATAAATCAACATATAACGTTACGGGTTTTGATGATATTTATTTTAATAACAATATGAGCACACACAGATAATAACAAGTTGACATAAAATTGATAAATAATGACAATACGC
>OENM01001935.1:5681-23518 GCA_900239745.1 Rotaria magnacalcarata | reverse complement strand
CATCAAACGGCAAGGAAGATATGTAGCTAGAGAAAGCTATTGTTTAGTTTGCGATGACACAGCATGAATTGCTAATTACGGTGCACTTTCTTGTGCATCGTGTAAAACATTTTTTCGTCGTCATGGACATCGTATTGAAGTTAGTATAGATTTATTCCCTTTTTTTTTAACATGCTTTTCATTTGAATTGAATTTTTTCCTGACAGAAAATTGAACCAAGTCGATTCAATGGAAATTGTGATATAGCATTACAGTTTCGGCGAGTTTGTTCGGCTTGTCGACATGCTAAATGTCTTGCAATTGGTATGAGTCGTGATCTTATTCGTAAAGAAGATCTAAATGAAAGAAGTTTATGCTCAACAATTAAAATTAAACAAAAACAAAACATCATAGAACAAACAAGAATGGTAAGATAGACTATTAAGCATTTTTGTATGATGAAAGCATAGTAATAGAAGACTTGAAAAAAATGTATTCGATGTTTTTTTTTAACTCCGTTGAATAACCAGTTCGTCTTGTGAGAACTAATCTAAATTACTTGCCCTGTTTGAATAGGCTCACTTTGTCCTTAATGGTAATCTGACAATTTGTGTTCAATAGTTTTATTAGGGCAATATTACCGGCTTGGTTTTGAACGAATCTAGTTAAAAGTCAAAACATGTAATACTTAGAATGGGCTTTAAGTTGTATGAGGTTCTCTCTACTGTATCACGTATATCTTGCGTGACAAGTAACAGAAGGAAAATATAAATCAATTTTTATTGTTTTCGAGTCGTGCTTTGTTTTACACTACTCGTATTTTATAACCTAAAAACATCCTCTTGAATAATGGTCTAATGTTCTTATGTCTCTATCTAGCGATCGAAAAATGAGCAAACATTTGATGCAATAGATATTTGATATTGCTGACAAGCAACTATGTCGAAAGTATTTCTCATTAGTTCGTCTTTAGAGCAAAATTTTGTATGTATTATAGGTAATTTTTGCTAACGGGTTGATACTGCTCAAGAAGAATTGATTTAAATCTTTGTCCTTCTATCCTACTTGAGTTTTTTGAGTTTAGGAAAACTAATACTATATATGCTCTATTTCTACAGATCAAACAAGGTTCATCCGTCATTAATCATGCCGTTTTCGGCATCATTTTTCGAGGTACTGTTCTCGTGACTTAATGGGACGAATTCTAGGATGCCTGCAGATAACTTATGAACATTTAATAGACTTATATTACCCGTTTAAGTACACGCTGATCAGACTAGCACACAAGAACGTTTTTTTTAAATTAATTTTTGATTAATTGGAATGTTGAAGTGAAACTTAAATGATCCGACGAGAAAACGCGACGTTCAGCTGACATATCATTCCAAGTTACAGCTAATATCAGTTATTAGGAAGACCTCTGGCTGAAGAATCCTACCAGTTGACACCATTTCGATAGCGAAAATGACTAAGATTTATATTGATTCGTAATAAAAGCAAACCCCAGCATTTGTCTCTCAGCTAAAGAATATGCAATTCATCTATGCCGATAAACGACTAAGTTTGTCTAATGAGTATACTGAATCCTAAATTTTTCGCGGAAGAATAGAATTCATCAGCTCGATGCAATTCTCTCACAGATAAAAATCAGTTCAGAAAAAATATCGCCAGTGACTTTCATATTTTACAGTCTTATCGCAGATAGAATAGAAATTCACAGTGAGATCTGTTTTATTTCTATTTAGTCTTCATTTCCTATTTATCTATTGGATTTATTAAACAATGATCGATCAGATCTCACTAGTCCCGATTGCGTATTATTTTCCAATATACTACATGACTACGATACATTTCGATTCAGCACCATCTATCTCTAATGAAGTTGCACGTCAATCAAAATTATCACTTAAAATACGTGTAAAACTTGCACAAGACTTTATGCCAAATTGGCTACTTTCATTTTATACATTATTACAATCCTTTATCAAATGTACAAATGAATTTCGCATGTTTACGATTGATGAACAAAAAAATCGATTTTTCAACGAAATTTTCATGGTACTTCTACTTTAATGGGTCAAGTTATTTTACGTGAATCAGTTCTTTTAGAAAATACAACATATCTAGATGCTTTTACTTGTTTATATGATATTGAAACACTTACAAAAGCAGGATCTGTTATGGAACGGCTCGATTATAATTTAACACTTGTCATAGTATTTCTTGTTATTGTTTCATTTTTTTTTTCGAATTATTTTATGATTGATAATTCGTTTTATAATCGCAGAGATCATATTCTAAGAAAAACTAAACAATTATTCTTCTATCAAAACCAATATGCTGAACTTTTTTGGAAATATCTGCTCTTTCATTATGGTAATAAAGGAGCTGCTATTCGTTTTGCTCGACTTATTAAACAAATAGTTGATTTAATTCCATTGACAGTCGATACTTATATACAAAATACAGAACATCACATTTTAGTTACTCAAATTTATGAAAAATCTAAAGATAATGTTTGATTGACAAACAGCTTTCTCTTGTTTAACTCATGATTTAAAAGCGATGTTGTACAAAGAAAAAAAAATAATCTTTTATGTCTTGTTTCTTTGAATCTCATATATCTTAGTAGATAAATAAAAGTGTTCGCTCAAAATCTATGAAAACAACTTAAACCCATACATCCTATGAACATTTTCAGGACTAGGGATCCCTCAAAGTTTGATGATATATCTATAGGAGATATTAAATAGGTCGTTCCTGAAGCGATGGGCCGTTTCTCGAATTGAGAACTAGAAAAGTTGACATTATTGATTCACACTATTTTTACTGGGCATTGAAAAATATTCTAAAAGCAAATATTAATATTTGAAGTTCTTCATACGTATAGTTTGTAATATTGTCTGTTGAAGAATTATCCTCTAAGCATGCGTCTATTTGTTTTAGTAAGTTATAACCAAATGAACTAGTAAAATCGTTATCAAAAAACATAAATTTTGTTTTAGATAAAGAAAAATACATTCTTTCAGAGCACGTGCACTATTCATCTTTTGCTAATCTAACAAAACTAAAAATAATATAATATAGTAGAGATATGATCATGCGTATTATTGCCATCGAGGAATGTTACGAATGTAGCAGCAGGCGGCAAACCGTACAAAAAGTATTTCTAATAATTACTGGTCAGTAGCTAGCTAAAATGGCATCTCACTGTTCTTTCTCAATAGATATTCCGAAATATCTATATTTTAATTCTATTTTTTTGTTTGATTTATGTGTTAAAAGGAAAAAAACAGAATTCTAATTAATACTCTAAAATTGCATGATGTCAAACGAGAGATTCTAATGTAGGAAATGAAGACAACAAAGAAAATGATTTATCCATGTTAACCATTTTATTTTAAAAAATTAACAAAGTTTATATCAGGTGATTATCTTTCGAATTTTCATTTTATTAGATTATTCTGAATTTTTCTGTGCTTGAGAGATTTGGTGCTTGTCCAAATAAGTACAATTTTTACACATTTGATGCATTAGAACAAAATACAAATAACTTTAACAAAAAAAAATAATAAATAGTAATCAAATTTTTTTCCCCCACAATGGTACAAGGGCGTTTCCATCTACCTCTGACGCTGTTGCAGTTTGTTTGATTATATCATCAATAAAGGCCTGATAAATTATATTGCTTTTATACAAAGAAATCGAATAAGACAGCAAACTAAGTAATTGTTTAATCAATATAGAAAATCTTAATACTGCATTATTATGGCCATAGGTAGACAGTAAATATTTCCAAATAATTTCAACATAGACATTCTGACTTCCTAATAGACGAAATGTGCCTAATAATAGTGTGTCTTGATTAGTATTTCCATGATTATCTACCATAAAATAATTCGAAGAAAAAGCTAGAGCAACGAGCATTAATTTTATCAGTATTGGATCACAATGAAGTTGTTGCCATATTAATTTAACTTGTTGAATAAATTCTGAACCGTAGAAAGGCAAAATAACGGATTCATGCTCAGGTTTATCAAATATTCCTGATTCGTGCATTAAATATATTCCACCAACGCATAAAACACCCACCATATTTCTTTGAAATAGGGAATGTTGCTCACGTAATGTAAGTATTTTAAAATCAGGTGTTGAACTAATAAATGATCGTAAACCATTGTAAAATGAAGACATTAAATGCCTTGTTTGAGTGAAGTCATGTTGAAGATTAGATTCAGTAGTATATAAAAATTGTATTCTACGTCGTATTTCAGGTACAGGACTGAACGTGTTAAAAGCATGTACAACATTTGAAATTATAGTCCAATCTGGAAAGCTGAGATCGTAAGAATTGCTACGAGATGGCATATCCAATGCAGATTCTTGTGGTATTGTCTAAATGAGATGAAATAATAAAAATTGCAATGTGTAAGAAAAATTAGATGACTTTTTTTCGAGTTATTATTGATGCGGAATCAACATTTTAAAGTCGCAGAGAAACAATCGGAGCTTTTGAATGACTATTTTCAGAACGAAACAAAGTAACACATAAAATATTATATTTCACAAAAACATAATAGAATATCGGAGATAATCGGGTTTGTTTGCCGAAATATCCTAACGCTAAGTTTCTCATTATTGTATTTGAGTTCATCTATGCAATTCAACTGAGTAGCCGACACCGAAATTCTAGATGGAGAAACAAAACGTAAGCTCAGAAAGAAGCATAGTCTTAGAAATCTTACTTTAAGACGAACTAAAATATCATTGAATAAATCTGGTTATCTCAACAGATTATCTATAATTGTATGATAATATTTCACGCGGCAACAAGATCATGGAGGAATTTGATACGACGAATTAGCGTATGATTTCTCCGGCTATCGTATTCTTGCACAACTTTCATCTGATTTTCCATGAACATATAAGACCATCAAAGTCCGTTGTATTTAGATCGTATTATCTGATTGTTTCACTTGAGAATAAAATGCAATTTTCCATTCAGAAAACTCTGACCACGAATTTATTTCGTCTAAACAGGCACCTTTTACACTTATTTCATATGGCAAACTTCAAACTTGAACTCAATTGAAAATGGAAATTTTCAACTTTTAAACCAATAGCATTTTCAAGAATCGTGACTCGCACATATATCGCTATGAGTTGAAAGTTGAAATTTTCACTTTTCAACTGAATTCAAGTTTGGCACTACTGATTTATTTAGTTCATAGTGATACTGTCTGATTTTTACATACCACCGTAGTAGGTTCTTCATCTTTTGATGTTGTACGTTTTCGTTTTTTTCTCGCTAAATCTTCTTTACGAATTAAATCTGCACACATTCCTACAATGAAACATTTAGCAAGACGACACGCTGCGCAAACTTTTCTTGTTAACATATTCACTTCGCAACTGCCATCATAGCGACAAACGACAGCATTCTGTAAAATAAACAGAACATATACTGAAGACAATAGAAAAACTTTTCTTCGAATGTTCAAACTTCAGGAGGAAAAGCATTGCGACGAAAAAATGTTCTGCATGGTGAACAAGACAAAGCTCCATAATTATTTATAGATGCGACATCTCCGCAGACTTGGCAAATATTGTTTGGCTGATTTGGTTGTGTTGTTGCTTCGTTTGGCTCGTCAGATGAAGCCATAAATGTAATTCACTTCTAAATAATAAATAAAACTTCTCTATTTTGCCGGATTTCCAGCTCAATAGGCATTTTTTTAAATAAAATCAAACAAAAATTCTCTAGTACCTATTTTCATTGAAATTCATTTTAATCCAATAGGCGAATTTTCCTCAATGAGAAATTTTCAGCAAAGAGAATAAGAGTTTACTTTTGATACTATGAATTGAATTGTTTAAATAGTATTGAAAATAAAATAAACTTCTAGTTTTTAAACGAAAAACATTTCAGCTATTACGTGTTCCAGGAATCCAAAATCTAGGGTAACGTTGACGGCTACATTAAGTACAATAGAATTTTCATTCTTTTAATTAGTACTTATTATTCATTGTCATTAAATATTCACCGTTGATTTTTCTGTTAATAAAAATACTTACATTATTCTGTTGTTGCATATAAATAGATAGGCTATATGAATCTCTTCTCGATGGTTATGTTTCAGTGACTGTTAAAGCACATATACAAGATGTTTCTAACAATATTAACTTTTGACTTCATTATTTATAGCCACTCTATCGAGCAAAACAAGGGTTTTTCTCTTCTATGCTTTTCTTACATGTTAAATCACTCTCTTTCTATAGAAAATTGCAGAAGAATAAAATGTTTCTTTGGCCTTGCTGTGAAGCGAATTGTACTAGATGATAAGAGCGTATTTTCTGTTCGAACAACAAACTAAATTTCAGTGCGAATCAGAAACTGAAAACGACGTAGTTTTTTGAAGATATAGCCAAAACTTGAATGAAAAAGAATCGATTTTGCTATGATCAATTTTTTACGGTTGTGAAACAGTAGGAAAAATCAAAACTAATTTTGAGTTTTAAGCGTTAAACTTTTGCTTGAGATCCTTCGTCTAGTTCTCGAATAACACAGTTTTAGGTTTTTTTCGTCATGGCCATTACACTTTTTGTGTCGATAAATAATGGCTGAATATGCGTAGCATAGTATTTTTTTAAATTTCGCATTTATTTGTGATATAACTAACTAACGTCAACAAGCATCTACGAGAAAAAAGTCACTGATGATGCTTACGCAATAATATTAAAAGCTTTATTTTAATTTCTACGTATACGAAACAGTATTCATTCATATCAGTATCAAATCTATACAATTCCACTGATCGTCGAAGATGAAGATACTGTTTTTATCAAATAATATTGTTCAACAGAAACACTCGTTCTGATATTGCAAACCATTCGAATGCTTTCTTCTCTTGCTATGAGATATATTTCAACATAGAAATTACACGGCTCAAGATTCATAATTAGATATTTTTATTAACACGTTTTCGTATGATAACAAACCTCTCAGAATAGTTGAAACAAAGAAAAGATAAACTAGAAGTATGAATCCTTTAAACCTTCTAATAGTCGTACTAGACTTGAATTAACGGTTACATATCAGTTCGACTGACATCTCACACTTATGGATAGTCTACTGTAAGGGTTTGATTTTATTGTTTCACTTCTCTCGATATCATGTATAAAACATAGTCATAAGCGGCGATTACGAACTACATGAAATCTAGGTATCAAAACAAAAAAGTTTAAAACTTTCTCTGAATTATTTCGAATTTCCTTGTCCTATTATTTCTATGCGAGATAAAAGAATGATTAGTAAAGTAAAAAATAAAATAAGTTTCTAAATAACCAATTAATTTGATGTGTTTACTCAAGTACAACTGTGCTATAATAGTTTTAAAAAAATATGAACACTCTATATTGCTTTTATCTAAGTTTTCGTTTATGTTTGAATTTTCTGTTAATTAATTCTGAACTTTTCCGGTTTCATTTAATATAAAACAAAACATTTTACTATTTGTTTCGTCTAATTTTATTGTAGTTTTTTGAAACGCGCAAGACAAGTATTTTATTTCCTTCCGAATCGTTAAAATGCAAAGAATTTTTTTCAGAATGGTCTTTCTCTAGAATTATAAGGTGCACATTTGAGTATGATTGGTTTTTACTCAAAGATCTCTTTGTTGAAAAAGCTAGACTTGGAAAAATAAACATTTGCTAAAGATTGTTTCATTCTATTGTATTGAAATTAGAAAAACTAAAATGAAAAATAGAAAGGTTCACTTTAAATTAATCAATAATGTTGCCTAAAGCCTGTGCCCTTATGTAGAGAAAACTCAGAGAAGATTATCTACTAGTTATCTTCATATGTTTTCTGAAAATGCATGATTACGAATGTTAGGAAGAAAAAAACATAAATCCGATACAAACCAAAATATTTCCATTGTGTTTGAAACTCGAAGAAATATAAAATTCTAACGAAGTAAATATACGTACTGAATAGGGCGTTGTTGATTGTGATTACTTTACTGTGTAGAAAATAAAAATACGCTTTTATATATATATATATATGTTGGAGGAGAAATTAAAATTCAGGGCAATTTAAAATTCCCCTAGGGCAAATTAGAATTTTTTGCATTTTTTATGTAATTTTCGATTTTTCTGAAATAGGTAAAAATGAATATTCATCTTGAGGTCTGGACAGGAATGTCAATCATCTGTGTGAGTGTAACTGTACAAAGTCAGTTTGAATGCACAATATAAGTGCGGATGCGGGTGAGGGTGAGAGTTTGATTAATACGGGCTCACATCCTTCCACGCTCACATCCTTCCACGCTCACACCCACACGATCACACAAACAGTACATGTTTACCTATTTCAGAAAAATGGAAAATTATATAAAAAATGCAAAAACTTTTAATTTTGTCCTAGGAGAATTTTAACTTGCCCTGAATTTTAATCTCCCCTCCAACATATATTATAAATTTGAAACTAGAAAAATGCTGGTCATTCTAGCATATATTATTAGTAAATTAATTTATTCCAAAATTGATCATTCGTGCATTTTTATAAAGCAGATACTTGTTGTCAAAAAAGTGCACCGCTTATATTTTGAGAAGGCTACAGTCAATATTATTACTGGACCATAAAAATCCAGAAAAACTCTTTCTAAACCAACCAATTGCCTGTAGTCTTTCGAGAAAAACATTCATGAATCATTGTAGATCATTCTAGTGAAAACTTCTCGTATTCAGTTTTCAGTTCAAAACCAAGTTTTATCGTTTTGATAGAATATTGTTTGAATCTGTTTTATTAATCTGTGCTTGACATTCATTAAGAAGATTGTTTCCGAGTCTAAAACAAAAATATATCAAGTAGATATAAATTATAATATTTATATAAACCAATGAGGACTACCTGATCGTACTGTAGAGGCACAAATTGGATTTAATAGAGCATTCGTTTATTTTAGACAACATTCCTGTAGAATTTATTTTTATAATTTTATTACTCTTTTTCGTTGGGATTTTATCTTTGTATATAAGTCTGCCTAAGTAGTTTTTAAACAATTATTTATGACAAATTATTAATTCGAAGAACGATGCTGGCATAGAAATCTGTAAAGTTCGGTTTTATTCGATTCGAAGCAAGTGATGCATTACCAGTATCAAATTAGAATCAGTAGTCTATCGTTTCTTTTCTTATTATGGGTTTTGATTTCCGCTGTTACGGTTACGTGCGAAAAGACCACAAGATAAGATTGATCTTTCTAACTTTCATATGCATGTTGATCATATGTTCAAAGTCAACATATTATTTATTCATTAACTTGTGCTGCATGTCTGTTAGAATATGAAGATAGTTGTTGACAATGAAATTACGACTTGCACATTTTCAGGAAAAATATAGCACCACACTTGCGTTTGCGAATGAATGGTTTTCTTTCTCATCTTACAGTATGAATAATTGAAATCAAACCGAGAACTGTAACTTCACTTTCTACGATGTTTATGATCATAAAAACTAGTTCACAAAACCTTCCATCATTTCTTGCGCATTTATGATGCGAAATACAGAGAATAACCACAGAGAAGACAACAACAGCGTAATAATATAACCGGTGATCGCACTATTTACTGGGGATGTGAATTATTGACAATATATATGATTCCTTTTTATTAGTACGACTCGTGTTAAATAATTCGGTTAATCATTCGACACGAATCAATTATAATCATGCGTTTTTAATCGTTTTTTAATCACTTATTGACCGGTTTTTATTAGAATTCATAAAAAGACTCGAAATCAACTGGATTATAATGGTTGTTTTCGATTATAGTTGATTAAAACTTCATCTGCAATATTAAGTATTATTAATAGTAGCCGATGACAAGCAGCTGCGGATTTTTTCAATTATCATGATAGAAAATCGATTATGGTCATTTTTAAGAGTAAATTTTAAGCAATTATAATTGGAATGCATCCTATTAATTAATAGAATTGGGACCATTTCTACATTATTCTGATTAAAACTAACGATAAGGGATCAGCGATCGATTGAGAATGTCAGATGATAGTCGATTTTTGTCTGATTTTTATCCGAATTGTTTCCATGTGAGCAACTCACATATCTACAGCTGCTCCACATAGGTACACCGTCGCATTCTTTTCAGTCGCGCATAGGATAGAAACTACTCGAACAGTAAAGACTCTTTTTGTCTTTTTTAAGAAAAACAAAGTATGAGTGGCGTACTAGGAAATAAGATTATCTTATTTGATTACAGAGTTTTCTGCGAAATAAAATTATAATCATGTTGAATATATTAATGTAGAAATTTTTCATAATAAAAATGTTTCGAGTTTTGATTTTTGTTCGATACTGACAGTCAGATAGCCGTCAGCAATAGAACTGAGTGATTTTCGCTCGGGTCATTTATTTCAGCTAATAAGAAAATAAATTGAATTAACTGGAAAAAAAACTCGCATTTATAATTCATGAAACTCTTCAGTTGTACTTTTTCATTAAATGAAACACAACTTCGGAGAAGCTTCAAAACAGAACACACGAAAACTATTAAAACACTATTTGCATAGAGTTCAGTTAATAAGAAAACATCATTGTGTTTTTGTTATTGAGCTGCTGAGCGATGGAAAGTGTGATATAAGTGGAGGACACGGGTCCATGATATACGCCGTTTTCTAGAAACAATTCAAAAGTTTATGAGAACCTGTCCGTTCTCGGGATTCACTAGAGTTTGAGCGGCTATTATTTTAAACAGATTTAGTGAACAAAAAGTTTTATGCTACTTGTTTACTACAAAGAACAAACTTGATGATGTTTTTATGAGAATTCTTTTATCTTTCCTTTTATTGAATTCGACCCTTATTCAGTTTGTTTAAATTCTATACGAAGAGAAAACTCTATATCTTAACAGTGATTATAAGATGAAACTGTTTTCGTCGCTCTCTTTTATACCGTGCGACAGTAAGTCTACCAAGATAGATATATGAATAAAATCTATGTGACACTTTCAATCAAGAGAAATGTTCGTTTTTTTTTTCAACAAACTTTCCGTCGTTCATCTATTTTTATTCTGACAAATGCTCAAGAAAACTTCAGCGAAAATATTCAAATCGATTTCGTAATTCATTAATGATTTCACTATCTTGCTGATGCCTGGGCACCTCGAATAACATTCACATAAATATTGGATTTTAACTGTCTCAGTGCAGAGCCGAAGAAACTTGCACGGTAGTTATGTTGTAATTAATTCCATAGATTTAATCGTATGGGAACCGAACGGGCGAATAAGTCAAAATAATTCATATTCATTCATTGAATATTGTTACGTATCTACATCGATTCAGTCAAAAACCTTCCGAAGCATTCTTTTATTCAAATACAAATAAGTTTTTTTTTTGTAAGAAAACATAGATTTACATTAAAAAAATAAACTGGAACATCTCTCTCTCTCTCTCTCTCTATATATATATGTTGTGGTCAAAATTCAAATCCAGTCAAATTTAAAGTTTGCCCGGACAAAATTCAAATTAGAATTGTATCCAACAACATCCCAGCCAAAATTCTAATTTCAATTTTCACCGAAAAAATTCTAATTTTAATGTTGACCATAACATATACATATATATATTTCATTGATTATAGCAAAATAATACGGAATCAAGCATTCACAAGGAAAGAACAGCAACTAGGCAATACTTATGGTTGTTTTCCCCACAAAGGTACTATACATTGGTCATCATAAATTGAGCATGTTTCTATTTCTTTAACTATTTCGTCAAGAAAAATATGATGATATGGTTTGTTTGCGTACATGTACATTGAAAGGGAAAACACATCGAGAAACTGTTTAATGAGTTTGGAAAATATGTGTACTGAACGATCAAAACCATAGTTATGTATCAAATATTTCCATATAATTTCAACATAAGCATTCTGACTTCCGAATAGACGAAATGTACCTAATAATAGCGGGTCTTCTCCAATATTTTCTTGATTATCTACCATATAACAATTCGAAGAGAAAGCAAGAGTAATTATCAGAAGTTTAATGAGTATTAGATCACTATTGAGTTTCTGACAAATAGACCTTGCGTGTTGAGTCAGTTCTGTGCCATATAATAGCGAGAATGCTAATTCATTTCCAGCTGTATCAAACATTCCTGATTCATAAGCTATGCAAAGCAAGCCACCACAAACAAGACCAAGCAAATTACGCTTCAGTAGAGAATGTTGTTCAGCGCATGTAAGTATTTTAAAATCGGGCGTTGAACTTATAAATGATTGTACGCCATTATAAACTCCTAAGCTAATTTGTATCGCTTGAGATATGCCATACTGAGGATCAGATGCTGATGTTTTCAAAAGTGACATCGTGCGCTGCATTTCAAATATAGGACTAAATGCATCATACGCATGTACAACATTTGATATTACTACTCGCTCTGAATCATTGAGAGCTAAATAATTTCCATCAGGTGATCGATCCAATGCAGACGGTTTTGGTATTCTCTGAATGAAATGAACTTGTATGTGATTTCTACTAATTGAAAAAGCAATATGCGGAGTAGTTCGAAAAACAAAACTGAATATTTAATATAAGACAATAAAGATACATAAAATATTTTATTTCACGCAATGCAATATGAATGATATCCTATATGATTATCTTTGTTTGCCTAGAGAATCTGCGTACATTATTACATTTCAGACATGAAACGTTTTTCATACGAGTGCTAAATCTAGAAATCTTATTTGCAGCCGAGATCTATGGTCGTCATCGATGTGAGAGTCGCTGAAAGAACTTTCTGGCGAATCTATTCTATATATGCAACAGAAAGTCGGTGAATTAGATTCACCGTTATATATCGGTAAATTAGATTATAAACGAAAACAAACAGTACAAGTTCTACTATTCATTCAAAAATTATCATGAAAAGTTCGAATAGGTAACATTCTGCTCATGTAGTTGATTGTGTTGTTCTAGCTGTTCTTTGAAGATTTTAGCTCACTCAAATTCTTGCTGAAAACAATTTATCTCGCTTCAAATCAGTGTTTGAACATTTAGCAAACGTAATATTGAAAGAAAAAATAGCAAAGTCATATGGACGTCAATTAAAATAAGGCGTCAGAATTTTTCTGAATCTGAGTCGAAAATTTCTATCGCCGCAGGGCTCTTCATCTTAACTAGAATAGATAGTCAAAAAGTGTATTACTATAATGAAATGAGATTTCTCAATGCATCAATTCATGTGAAAAAACTCCGATTAATGAATAGCGCTTTTCTCCAAGAATACAGCGAAGCTCGATTATTCAATCCAGAAATTACCATGAATCTACTCAGTACTAGATTCCTACGCTAATTTCGTATCTAATATTGAGGTTTATATAAATCATCAACATATTTTTCAATTTCTACGTACCACTTACATCTTCGTCACGATTACGTCGCGTACTTTTCTCCACTTTTGTTCTTCCTCATTTTACATGGTTATTCGGAATTATTCCACTACTCACGGAATCACAACGCACAGATCTTAATCATCTATACTTCACGTTGCTTAAAAGGATACTACATTGTCAACACTGGGAAGATCTAATATTCTCATCGATGTACAAGGAAAAACCGCTCGAAGATCATTGTTATCGGTACTGGGAAAAATACTTAAAAGCATTGTCGAAAACCAGAGATGGATATCTACTTTTGGAGCAGTCTGAGTTGAACACTCACAGATCGATTTGGCAAGAAGGTACAAAACCGATTAGATGCCTTCGTAAATCAAAAAGATTTGTACATCACACGGATGTATTTGGACAAGCAACACAATGGATGGTAGCTCACGGAACGACGGACTCGATTATCAGGTACAACGATGATGAGTTCACCTCTTTCGCCCTATTCCCGGACAGTTTTATACAATAAGTTTGGTTTAGGTCAACCTGACAAAAAAAGCAGGCAGGAATGAGAGCGAGAGAGGAAGAGAAAGAGAGAGAGTCTGGTTCTTTCTCTTTCTTTTCGTCTCTTCTACCATTTTCAGCCTAATCCTAATGCGGAGTTATTCATTTTCAGCTTCTCTTTTTCTTTTTCCTTTTTATGTCTTATTTTACTTTAAATTTATACTTGTTCTATTTAGCTCTTCTTCTCTTTTCTTCGTTGCAGTTTTTTGTTTACAGCTCGTTATTTCAAGAGAAACTGTCCCTTTAGGACCGTCAGGGTCATAGGGTATTATAGCGCGTAATAAAAAAAAAAAAATTTCTACGTACCACTATAAACGGTTCTTGATCTTTCAACGCTTTCAATTTTGTGTTTTTACCTGATAACACTTTTTTCCGAATCAAATATGTACTCATTCCCACAGTAAAACATTTCAGGAGACGACACGGTGGACAAAATTTTCTTGTAATTGTATTTATTTCACAATGACCGCCATAAATACATCCAGGAAATTTCTACAAAAAAGAAAATGTCAAGGAAAATAAATACGCACATATTTCTTTATAAATTCAAACTTTTGCACGAAGAGAATTACGACGGAAAAATGTTCGGCATGGAAAACAACATAATACTCCATAATTAATTATTAATGCATAATCTCCGCACACTTGGCATGTATTATATGTTTGAGTGAATTGCATCGTTGTACTTTTTCTTGGCTACTCAGTTGCAATCATTAATGTATTTTACATCTACAATAGTATGAAAGCTTTTCTTTTCCTTTTTTTTCTATATACAATAATTACGCAAATAGATCTTTTTGTGTACTCAAAAACAAAAAGACTACACTATAGAATCGGTCAGTGTGTCCGGCCGTTTATTCGATAGCTCTTCACAATTACATTCGATTGCGCTGAAATTTTATGCACAGAATTGTCTTATCAATATCTGGGTCGAGTTCGAAGATAAGAAGGATCTGTCAAGAAATGGCTGAGTTATCGAAAAAATTGTCATTTTTGATCAGACCATCCCTGAGGGGGAGTACAGGGATTTTTCAAAAAAAAAAGTTTTTCTCAGAATTATTGACAACATATATAAATCGACTCAGTTTTTAACGCTGATTCCGAATCTGATACTAGTTTTGAACTGAATCGTAGCTTTCTAACGAAACATCGCCTGAAAACGGTCTCAAAATGCACAAAAACTGCATTCAGAAACCAAAGTGCCTAGTTTCTCATGATAATTTTGGTGTTCAGACATTCTAGAATGACTCATGTGCCCCATGTACTTTTTGCAGTACACATAGCTCTCGGATGAAATTCGACGTTTCCACATTTATTTTAACGATACAAACAGAAAAGCTATATTGAACTCTTTTAATGGAAGTCACTTGAACTTCTTACCAGAAGTAAAACTAAAGTAGCGAAATAAGATTTATATACTGCTGAAATCAATCTCTAAATTAGGAATTAATTCACTTTTACTGAACATATTTTCGCAGCTGAAAACAGTAGGATCAAATAGAGTCATTCTGGATGTAATATTACGCACTGATTACTTAGTTCATTTGCTAATCAATTCGTTGATATATCACTTGCTAACCATCGAAGGTGAGAGTCGTTTTAGTCGAATCAATTTATTGTCTTGCTAAAAAACAAGATGTCACTTATATTCTCACCCAAACTAATTAATCCGAGTAAAAGTTTACATCTAGAATTGCTCTAGTTGATTCAGTGATTATCTTTAATGAATGTTTTCGACTATATCCGAATTTGACAAAAATGTAATCTATGCTAGTTAGATATTTAAAAACCGGATTCTCATATAAACACAAGATATAGTTTAGTTAAATGCCGAGTAGATAGTAAGGATGAGAAAATCTCGGTGGAGATTAATCGTAATTTTTAGTGTATTGATATGAAAATTCCTTGTCAATTTATTTTTCAAAGTTTTTAATCAATAGATGATAACCTATCTATTTTATGTGCAGTATTATTAGATATTCGTGGTTGCTATTTTTTTAGAAATAAAAATACATACATTGTACTGACGTTTCAAATAAATATAAGTAACCAATGGAAATTACTTTGAAAATTATGATTCAATGGTTCTGAAAACAATAGTATTGGACGAATATAAAATTGTTTATTCGTAGTGTCATGCTGCATAATTATTTTACAGTCTATTTTTTTGTTTTGTTCTTTGCTCAAAAGAAATTTTTACTCGTTCTCAATATGGAAATTAGGGAGAGAGCAAAAATGCATCCGACCTTATTCAAAATAAATAGTGCACTAAACCAAGAGAGTTTACCATAATGAAAACGTTGCTTTGGAGCAAGAACATAAGATTAATGGAATAATATGAACCGATGTCTTATTTTCTTGGATTACAGAACCATCTGTGAAAAACTTAAAAAATTCATGAATTTCTCAAATATAATTTATAATCAGAGGAAAAATACAAATGAGAACCTTTTGCATCATAGCAATATTTTGACTATTGAATTTCCGTGCATAAAAATAATCGAATAACTTTTAAGAATAAAACATGAATAATGTTTTCTCGAGTCATTTATTTCAAATAATAAAAAAACATAGTCTACTAACTTGAAGAAAACCTGTGCAATAGTTATTTTGTTATTCCTGAAACTCATGAGTCGGGAGTCTTCATTCAGCGAAATATAAGTTAGAAAAAAATGTAAAAAGTCAAACGGGCGATATTAAAATATTCTACATACATAGTTTAATTAAAAACAGCACGTTCGCATGTCTTCCTCTTAAGATTAATTAATTTCTAAGTCGTGTGAAGGATCGTGAGTTTAATCCATTAGCCATAATTTACCCATTGACTATAAACGATTCAAAGGTATGAGTAGTTGTCCTTAGTTGTCGATGAAAAACAAAACGAAGAGTATAGTTAAAAAGATCGTCAGTTTGGTTGAGATTGTTTAGCGTTTGATTGATTCAGATTTTGCAAACACACTTCTGTAAAAATATAGTTTTATACTGAATAATTTATAACATTAGTTTCTTTTTGCTAAAAGGAATACAATTGAAAATGTCTTTTTTGAGATATTTTTTATGATTCCTTATAGTGAATTTCACCCTTATTCAGCTTTCGTTTGAATTTTACAAGAAAAAACACAAAGTCTCAACAGTGATTAAAACATAAAACTGTTTCGCCAGTCTTGTTCATACCGCGTGAAAATTAGTACGATACAAAGTCATTAGTTAAATTTTCTTTTTGTTTTCTTCGACAAAATATTGCATCTCGCACCCATTGACGCAAGTGTATTTAGAAGCATTCATTAAAAATTTGCTATGTTTCACAGGAAACTTTAATCGATACAATGTTCCTTATGATCGGCTTTGCATTTAGAATTTAATAAGATTTAGCTGAACTGCTCTTATTCAAAACGATTAAAAAAGACGATAAAGAATGAAGCGTACCAAAAATTATAAAGAGTTCATTTTTCTGATTTAGTTTATATTAGAGAATTATAATTTATTGAAAGCAATTGTAAAGATATTTGTCGAACCTTTATTCTCAAGTTTGATTGTACCAGTAGTATGTTAGCTTATTACGGATAAGTATAATTATGAAAGAATATGGGTACTTCCTGTAAACGATGATTGATTTTTTTCTGCTTCCATCGATAAACTAAAGAAATGATTATTTAGCTTTTGTGCAACTCACGTAGATGAACGAAGAAAATATGTCGAGCGCAACTTTAAAACAGAGTTTTGTAGTCACTTTTTTTCGTCTTATTTAGGTTCTAAGAATCTGAATGATATAACGGGTGGGCCATAAATAATGATGGTCTCCGTATTTCTGGAATATCTCCGCCATTTTTCATTCGTTCGATCTAATTTTTTTTTGAACGATGCGTCATTCGATTCTCTACAAAA
>OENM01001934.1:0-18603 GCA_900239745.1 Rotaria magnacalcarata | reverse complement strand
AATTCAAATCAACACCGTAGTTTTATGATATTCGATTTTCTTTTCCTTATAAGATTAACAAAAAAAGTTCATAGCTGTAGACCGACTTTAAAAATAACTTTTATTCAAACTTCAAAAAGATTCAGAATATTTTTTCTCATATATTTAAGATTCGTTCTATTTGGTGATGAAAAGAACTAAATCAAGAACACGATAAAAGTACCAGTAGATTATTTAGTTCCTATAGTTGTCTTCTGTCTCCAGGAAAAAGAATAATATCTTGAAAATTGCTTCCATCTACTTTTGCTGAGATTTCGCTGAAAACTGATATTCAAATTCTGTCCTGATCTATAAATGTTGAACATCTGAAAGGATTTTAAATTGGAGCGATCTAAAAACGTCAGGAAATCATCTCATTCATTCTAGCCTGATTTCTTACTGAACCCTGAAAATGAGAACTNTTTTCCTTATAAGATTAACAAAAAAAGTTCATAGCTGTAGACCGACTTTAAAAATAACTTTTATTCAAACTTCAAAAAGATTCAGAATATTTTTTCTCATATTTTTAAGATTCGTTCTATTTGGTGATGAAAAGAACTAAATCAAGATCACGATAAAAGTACCAGTAGATTATTTAGTTCCTATAGTTGTCTCCTGTCTCCAGGAAAAAGAATAATATCTTGAAAATTGCTTCCATCTACTTTTGCTGAGATTTCGCTGAAAATTGATATTCAAATTCTGTCCTGATCTATAAATTTTGAACATCTGAAAGGATTTTAAATTGGAGCGATCTAAAAACGTCAGGAAATCATCTCATTCATTCTAGCCTGATTTCTTACAGAACCCTGAAAATGAGAACTCTGACTAATCTTGTTTTTTACAGGTTTGAGCTTTCTCTGATAAAACTATAGTTGCTGATAGTATCCTCGTATTAGAATCTCGAGCAAATATTGATTTAATCTAATGAAATCTGCACGAAGTTCTCTTTACGATTTTTGTCAGATACCTGGATAGAATTATCAGAAATATATCCGAGCCGAAACGTGAACCAATTCTGGGTAGCATCCTGAATCAAACGTTTTAGAATCCTTGAGGTTTATGTTCTGAAAGATCTTTTAGGCCTCTTTCAAGAAACAGACAAGGCTGAGTGGAATAAGTACTAATGTGTCAAGATCTTTTATAAATATTTATATTTTCTTATCAAGATTGTAATTAAAAAAGCCATTGTCTTGCAAGGTTTGGAATGCATACTCTTGAAAAGTTTTGAACAAGATCCTGGTTAAAACTTTGCAGGATTAATCAATTTTTTTACTCTAATAGATCTTGTTGTTTTCTTGCCAAGATCTTCGTCTGGTGTGATTATCATTCATAGCAGAAGTCAGACACGAAAATTTGATGTAGCTCGTAACGAGTACCTAATGAAATCTTTCTAGATTTCTGTCTCATAATGTTCTTAGGATCCATCACAGGATGTTGAGTAAACCCTGATAGTATTCTGAATACTCGACTGGAAAAAAACTATCTGAGCAGAAACTTAAAGAGATCCTTAACAGAATATTGTTTTGCCTTAAAAATCCTGAAAACAGGAGTTGTCAAGATTCAGAACAGGATCCTGAATAAAAATTATTGCGATTCTTAAAGGTCTTTTCAAGGATTTTGAAGGAACGAACAGAATTGAGACTAGGATAAGTATAGAAGCACCAAGAAGCACCAAGAAGCACCAAGAAGTACCAAGAAGTACCAAGAAGTACCGAGAAGTACCAAGAAGTACCGAGAAGTACCAAAATGTACCGAGAAGTATGAAGAAGTACGAAGAAGTACGAAGAAGTACTGAGAAGTACTGAGAAGTACTGAGAAGTACTGAGAACTACAGAGAAGTACAGAAGTACGCTTTTCCCCCCTTGAGCCCTCCCCAGGGTCGTTTTTTGAAGAAATATATTTTTTCTGAAAACTACTCGATTATACGTTGTTTCACACGTTGATTCTAAATATGTAACTCATTTTGTTATCAGAATAACCGGTGACGATAGAAGCACCCATAAATAATAGCAATTTTAACTGATTTTTATGAATTTTCGACAGCACCAAGAAAAGTTCAGTTTGCTCAATGATAAAGCATGAACCGAAAAAAGAACATAACAGATTTTCAAGCTAAGTTTGCAGAGATTCTAAATAAAGCAAAATTCTTATTTTTATATCTCTGACTTAGTGATTAGATCGACATACCAAAAAGTATTCGAAAAAATGCTTCAAATTGTTGCTATGCTGTGTGCGCTGTTTAGCTGAAATTAGGGGTGCCAGCGTTCCCCGTTCCCTAGCGTTCCGTTCTTAGGAACGGGAACGCATCTCAGACTGCGACTTTAAAGAGATTCCAAGTGACTCGAAGTTTTTATCCATTATTATTTATCATTTTAGTTCATGAACGTTTTCCGTTCCCGTTCTTAGGAACCAGAACTCAGGTCGCGTTCCCGTTCCCAGAAACGAGAACTCAGATAGCGTTCCCATTCCTAGGAATGGGAACGGGAAATACGTTCTCACACTTACGAACGGAAAACTCCAATTGAATTTCCTATCGAAAGGAATAGGAATCTAGAGATGCGTTCCCATTCTTACGAACGGCAACTTAGTTAGCGTTCCCGTTTCCAGGAACGAGAACGCTCATCGCGTTCCCATTCTCAGGAACGGAACGCGAACGCGACACCCCTAGCTGAAATAATATTGTATTCAATCAAATGATATTTTTAGGATCAAATTTTTGTGCTAATTACGAATCTGAAATCAAATTTTGGATTTGGCCAATCATACAGAATATACTCAGCTGATCTTACATCCGATTGAACAGAGAAAACTGCCCAATGTCAACATTTGTCGTGTAGACTAACTATTTTCGCTCAACTTTTATCTAAATAAGCAATACTATAGGAGATGCAAAATTTAAAGGACTTTCAGGAAATATGTAAATTAATTTGGGATGACATGATCCAGCGTGGGTATTGTCTCAATACTGAAAATCCTCATTTTAACCAATCAAAATTTTTGTCTGTATATTGGTAATATTTACTGATATATAGCGCTGGATAAACAAATCAATCAGGAGTTTTTCTAGAGAAAACACTTCTCTATCTTTTGAGACATTTCCAGAGTCAAATGACTGAGCAGACGCTGAGGAAAGTATAAAATACTACTGACAACCTAAAAACTTCACTTTTTGACCACATATAAATAGTACTTAACTTGCAAACGCTGGCATTTTTCTCCAGCACATTAGAAAGATCTAATATTTTGGATTCACTTATGGTTTGACTAGACCTTCGATTTAAAATAGCTAAATCGAAAATAAAAATTTTACCGGCGAGCGACTCCTAGTAAAGTTGCTAAGTGATTCCGCGGACCCTCTCTTAGGGCTCCCGATTTTCGATTGAAAGAGTCAGATCGTGGTCGAATTACGCACTTGCGCATCTTCTACCGCATCAAAAATATATAAATTCACTGATCAGGTAGGGAGGAATTTTGAGACCAATTTAGAGTATAGATACAATGGGCAGATCATTATGAAAATTGGTACGAAGATGTAGCTTTTGCATAAAGTTTATCAAAAGCAACGTTTATTTGTGTAAAACTACAATTATAATCGATCGACATCCATTATTTTGTGCTATTTCCATTTCAAGAAAGAAAATATTGAACCCTTGAAGATTCATTTTAGACTTAAGGAATATAATTTAAATGAAATCGTAATCTTCAGATATGGAACACCATGTATAAAGATAAAGATAGTTATATTTTTAGATTAGGAGACTGTATTCATGTAGGAAACCATGCCGCATTTTCTTAATAAAAATATTAGAATCATTTTATGGTTTAATACAAAGTTGTTTTTTTAGGTACAGTCTTCTCAAGTATTATATATTTGTTAATCACAAACCGTACTATATCGATTATAGTGTAGAAAGAAGTGATTTATCAAATTCAGTGGTGCAGATTCGATTGCTTCAGTTATATTCAAATGCGACTAAGAATTTCCAGAGTCAAATTCCAGCACTTATTCCATCTAGCGACTCTTGTAGTTGTCACTTTTATCGTGTTCAGAGCAACAAGCGATCTTGACGTACGCCTTCAAAATGGTGCCTCGTCATCAGATTGTCCATTTATTCGTATGGCCATTATTAACAGTGTCTTCTATCACGCAGAAGTTTGGTACTCATATATGTATGCTGCGACAAAATGCCAGTGGCATGTGTCGCTTTTCACACGCGTCCTACCATTTAATAAAAACCGAGACTCTAGTTTCGCAAATATAACAAGCTCTTGGTCACGAGTTCTATTATCCGTAGCTGAACGGCATGTTGGTGAGTTGCTAACGTCCACCACAGAGATTTGTTCGCATGAGATCATCTTCATCGGTACCTTAAACATTTCATATTTAAAACGTTTACTGCACGTACTTTCACAGGAATGCGATAGACTCAAGACATATCTTGTTCTCATACAGTTGCATGAAGCCAACAGAGATCTACAACAACTCAATAATACTTTCAAAAATTTGCGATTTGCGTTGAACTCTACGCGTATTGAAGTTCGTCTTTTGGCGTTAGGATTACATGTAAAAAAGTACGCCGAAATTCATATAAAAGAACGCCTCCAAGTCGATCTTTGGATACCCGTCTTTCCACTTGACTTGCCTGTTTCTGATAACACACATGATGCCCGTGGCGACTTAGAATTCACCGTTCAAGGTAGTCTAGATCCTACTAGACGTGACTACAAAACTTTTGTGAATGATATCAAACGTTGGGCCGACGTGCTACGCCAGCATCGTGTAATTTTCAACGTCATTGGTCAAGCACGGATCCTCTCAGTTTATAAATATCTCCACTCACCACACATACGACTTCTTAGTAAAACACACTACATACCTGCTAGCGACTACTACGGATTGATCCATAAATCGATTGGCATGATCCCTATCTTTGTAAACGAACACTATTATGAAAATACTCAGTCTTCCACTATTGGCTGTTCTATTCTCACTAGGACTCCAATGTTTGCTTCAAGGCGCTTACTGGATACCAATGGGTACCTAACCGAAGAAGCCGTATGGCTCAAAGAAGAGAATGAAAGTGATGTTGAAGCAGTAATACAAATACTTAGTAAATATCCATCGCATGACGAATTCCAAGAAGCGTTATATGACAAACGAAAACAGCTCGCCCTATTGGCTGAATCATCCTATGAAAAAAATAGACAAACGTTATTTGATTATGCCAACGAACTGAACATACGCAAAAACCGATTGATGAGCTAGGGTGTAGGTATAGTGTATCAGTATCTAGTTTTCTTTTTGGTGGACTTTATTGTAAGTGCCTGCAATATGCCGGTTTTTCTTCAGTGTTTAAATAGAAATTTCAGGTCAAAAAAGCATATTTCGATCAGGCCTATCCATTTCTATTTCAAGTAACAATAAATTATGATATTTTATACTTATAGTTAAATAGATATATATTTTGTCTAAGATTTGTAGACAAAGATTTATTGATCAGTAAAATAGATTATATGATGAGTAAGATAAAATATTATAAAAACGGCTAATCATATGAATGACGAGTGAATATATTGAAATATCAGTAAACGATTTAAATGATCAATTATTAAGTGAACAGCTTCTTCGATAATTTTGGGATCGGTAAATAAAATAGATTAACAACCAGTTCGATCAAAGAGTAAGTGGAAAAGTCGAATTGTTCTATGGTCCAATTGACTGGTGCTTCGTTCCTTGTCGCTTTTTCCTCCGCTTTCACACGCTGTTGAATAAGTGCAACATATTACACATCACATATATTTGAATGTTTTCATTTCTGTCCATTATATATTTTTGAGCTTTTCTCTTCTCTCTCTCTCTCTCTCACTTTTTCATACGTATTGGTTCTCATCGGATGTATCCCCATCATCCGATGTGCGTTTTCAAATTACTTACGATCCCCCACCCATTATATAGTAGATGATATTTGTCAACAAGTTGTTCACTATGCCAGTGAATTACTGATGAGGGTGTTTGGTGTGGGTGTGGGTGTGAAAAATAACCACAATACAGAATTGTATTTCATAATTATTTATATTAATTATCAAGTGGCATAGTATCAATACAATAGTGTGTGGGTGAGGGTGTGGGTATTGATCATCTGTCCAACCGCACCCTACACTCACTCACATCCACACCCGCCCATCCACCATTGAAACTGTTCTTTTCCATTTTCTCTTTCTAACATTAAGATCAAAGTAGCTTCAAACGAAACTGTGTACACAGTAAACTAGTTAAATGGAAACAGAACCATGGAGATGGTGCTTATTCTCTCTCTATTTACATAACTCTCAACGTTGCTACTCATTGGAATGCTGAAATGCTGTTCTCTTATTTTGGTTTTCACTTGCGTTACAAGTGCTTGTTATTTTCATTCTTTCACTATTCATTTTCACTTCGCTTTCAGTTTAAACAATAATAACCACATTTCTTCTTACTTGCACTTTATTCAAATACAAAACAAGATGACACAGGACGGCTACATTCCAACTGAAAGATTCCTTGACGTCAACTCCGAACCACAACAACGTCTCTCACCTATTCAAGGAAATGAACTGAAACTACTCGTATCTTTAGAAAAAGCTGTCAAACCTCTCGAATCGATAATCAACAATATCCAAGGATTTGTTTGAACTGCTACTGGTAACTGTGAACAAACAAAAGACGGGCTGAAACCAGATGAACGTGCCGCTATCTATCTCTATACGATGGAATGTATGTACCGTCAATTGAATGCTACACTAAGAAGTGAAGATCGACAACAGCTCATACCGTACTTCTCCTATTTGAATTTATTTCTGACGGGCTTGTGGAAATTACCAGATCTTAAGGACGTGGTTTGGCGAGGTATGAAAGGAATTGGTAATGATCAATATCCACAAGGAAAGAAGTTTGTCTGGTGGGGTTTTTCCAGCTGCACATCATCATTAGACGTTTTACAAAAAGATACATGTCTTGGTGAAGCAGGTCAGAGAACTCCATTTAACATTCAATGTTTCAATGGTAAAAATATTCGTAATCATTCACAATTTCTAAAAGATAATGAAGTATTGTTGATGCCTTGCAGCTATTTCGAAGTAATGGGAAGTATTAAACAAGGTTCAGATTTACGTATAATCCACATTAAACAAATCGAACCACCAGTAACATTGATTAGACCCCCATTCTAAGCAACGGTTTCAACAAATAGTAAGTCACATAAAATTCAAGCTGTGAATGATGATTTCAACCAGATGAATCTACGCGTAGCCGGAGATTAGAAAGAGACACATGAGCCTAAGACATTGAACTTTGATGCTTTCAAACAGAAAAAAAACGACGGTGTTGATGTGCGGGTGTGGGCGACAGTCATTTCAACCTCACACTCACACCCATCCACCCCACTGTAACGATCAACTGGATTAGAGTAGCTTGTGCCACTCTCGGCAATGATGTTTATTAGGTTACTTCAAGTATCCAGAGTGTAACAACAAAACTAGAGAGTGTCGCCTATGCCCATCGGCATGATGGTGTATTGTGTCATCTGATATCTCTAGTCGTGTCCCTACTTTACATTGAACACACGCTTATATAGGAGAGTGAACAAGAGAGATACAGAATAGAACAATGGTGAGAGAACAGAAAGAGAAGGAAGGAAGGAGAATCATCGGAGCGTGCCATCAATATCGGCACACCCACCCATCCAGCTTCACGGAGGAGGAAATAAACTGATTTGTGGAAAATAATTAAAAATATTGTATTTTATTTTAGAAGCCGTACCATCTGCTGCTGCGGCATGTGTGCCACCACCGGCACAGAAGAAAGCTGAAGGTTGTGGTGGCAATAATTGCCCAAAATGTGGCAAGTGCTGTGATTGGTATTATAACCGCAATATCGATCGTGATTTGGAACGATGGAAGCGTGATAGTAATTGTGATGAGATTTAAATAAAAAATAATTGGGATCGTCGTTCTGATGCGACTTGTATTACTAAGGCTTTTGATGATGGTCATGGTTTATATAATCATGTTTTTGATAGACATAATGTTCTTTCTTATCATGCTACTAATGCTTATGGTCATATTAAGCGTCTTACGAATGACCCTCGTAATATTATTTATTATTATGGTGATCATAATAATATTCTTAATAACGGTGGTGGTGGTATCGATCTTGCTAACCCTCATGTTATTTATGGTGATTGTGTTGGTGGTCATAAAATTTGTAATTGTAAATATTCGTAGTATTTTTTCTCTTCATTGAATAAATATAGCAAGAAGAAAACAAAAAAATGTGGAAACTTCGAATTTCATCCGAGAGTTAAGTGTACTGCAAAAAGTACATGGGACATATGAGTCATTCTAGAATGTCTGAACACCAAAATTATCATGAGAAACTAGGCACTTTGCTTTCTGGATGCAGTTTTTGCGTATTTTGAGACCGTTTTCAGGCAATGTTTTGTTATAAAGCTATGATTTAGTTCAAAACTAATTAGTATCAGATTCAGAATCAGCGTTAAAAACTGAGTTGATTTATATATGTTGTGGATAATTCTGAGGAAAAGATTTTTTTTGAAGAATCCCTGTACTCCCCCTCAAGGATGGTCAGATCAAAAATGACAATTGTTTTGATAACTCAGTCATTTCTTGATGGATCCTTCTCATTTTCGAACTCGACTAAGACATTTATGAGGCTGAACTGCGTAGAAACTTTCATCCCGATCTGACTCTCCTTTTGAACGTTATCGTGTAAACGCCCGGGCGGACATACTGACCGATTCTAGAGTGTACTCACTTTTTGAGTACACAAAAAATAAAGGTATTAACAGTCATATAATAGTTTAAAAGTTATAACACTATTACATTTTTCTATAAACCAAATGTATAAATTCCGGCAACATTCTATTGTGACATCGACTAACGTTTACACGCTTATGGATTATAGAATTATCTTGAGGGTGTGGGTGCGTCTGTAGAAAGATTCGAAAAGAATCGATCAAAAGTTAGCAAGATGCGTTTCCACTACGGCTAAAGTAGTCTCTTCAGTTGCAAATGATTTTCAAGATGTTAAAGATTATAACTCTCTTACTATGAATAACTAGTGTCATAGGTCTTTAAGGAAACCGCCAAACAACAAGAAATCATAATATACTCCTATCCAAAAGTTTCAAGGAGCTTCCAATAGAAAGATAAAAAAGATATTCCATCGCTTCGGTGGGTGTGGGTGAAGATCTTTCATTTGCACCCCCATCCCACACCCTCAGTTACACCCACACCACCACCCCACACACCTACCGAGTAACTCCTAAAAATATAAATTATACAATGCAACNTACATTCCAGTTCTAATACATTCCAGTTCTACCTATACAATACATTGTACTCGCTTTATATACGTGCACACGAGAGAGAGAGAAAATAGAAGAAGATAGAAGAAACATATGCGCATTCCCTTCGGTATGTCTAGACCATTAATCAGTTACATGAAAGTAGATGGATAACATTAAAAGGTAAGTTAGAAAGATTGATGAGAATAACGACTATCATGCAATGCCTATGGCGTATTGCATAACACTCGTGAGAATACATTCCTCTTTCCAATACTATCGGATCAGAGGATATTCCGAAGAAATGGAAACGTAAATATGCGAACAATAAAGGATGTCCATAGATTATTGGCACATTTATGACTCGTTGATAAACGGTTGAAAAGGGTTTGCTACACGTTGCACTTTCATAAACCCTTTTTTCGTTTATTATTCTACGTTTTTTTACAGTGTAGTGTCATAGGTTTTTAAGGAAACCGCCAAACAACAAAAAATCATAATATACTCCTATCCAAAAGTTTAAACGAACTTCCAATAGAAAGATAAAAAAGATATTCCATCACTTCAGTGGGTGTGGGTGAAGATCTTTCATTTGCACCCCCATCCCACACCCTCAGTTACACCCACACCACCACCCCACACACCTACCGAGTAACTCCTAAAAATATAAATTATACAATGCAACGTGAAAATGAGAAACATGAAATTTTAATATCTGTTTGGTTTTCCACTATATTTAATGGATTTCTAATAGTTTGGAAATCTCGAGGGGTTTTCGAGATATGTTCGGAAACTAAGCTAGTATTCTGGAATACGCTTTCAACGTTTCCGATCCCAGAAACCGAAAAGTTTCCCGAAAAAACGTTGTTGGAAACCGATATGTTGCTGACGACACGCATTAAGTTTCCGAGAAGGTTTTCAAAACAAGAACGGTTTCCGAGGATAACTTTTGGGTTTCAAATATTGTTTGATAGTTTCTGAGACAACTATTAATGGTTTCCTATTCGAATCCTCGAAAACCGAACCGTTTCGAGGGACTTGGAAACCTATAAGGTGATTTTAACAACTCAGCTTAGAGCCGAAAACCTTTTCAGATACGTTTGTGCGTTTCCGAAAGGGTTTGCGAAGCGATTTCGGTTTCCAGGGAAAACGCTTTTTGTGAAACACGACCTGAAAGGAGTGTTGAAGTGTTTAGGGTAGAAAATTTGCACCCACCCCCCGGCCCTCCCCACAGACCGTTACCGACAGGAAATCATCTGTCGGTAACGGTCTGTGATGGTTAACCTACCTGTCGGTAACGGTCTGCGACGGGTAAATTACCTGTCGGTAACGGTCTGTGACGGGTAACGGCCTGTGATGGGTAACCTACCTGTCGGTAACGGTCTGTGATGGGTAAATTTTGCCGATTGCAGATCATTACAGTGAGGTGATTCAGTCATCACAAATCGTTTTAGACAGGCGATTTATCCATCACAGAGCGTTACAGAGGTGCTTTGTCGAAGTCAAACGGAAAGCAATATTGAGGTGTTAAGGGTACACAGTTGGACTACTTCCACATATATTTTAATTGATGAATTACCTAATTACCGATAGCAGACCCTAATAGATAGGCGTTGGAACTATCACAGACGGGTTAGCAAATGCAGGGTGGATAGAGAGGAGCACTTATGATATACTTTGATGAATAGTAGTGGACGTCTTCGTACGGTCAAGGAACACATAATGATACAATATCAGTAAATTTATGACCTGGTTGCATTTTTCACTTGTATGTGGTGCATTCAAGTATAATGAAAGAAAAAGTTCAGAAATATATAGAATAATTTGTTTTTCTGGTCAGAATTAACACTTATATCGTGTTTCACATTTTAATCCCGAACGGATTGCGCTATTATTTACAGTGCACTTTCTTCATCCATATTAGTTCGTTGTCTACTTCCTACTTGTCGAAAAGTAACATCTCGTTCAGCTTACAGTGTCTATTTACGTATTTTCTGCTGATTGATTAAACGGGGACTTTCTGTTGTTCATGGGTGGACACAGCATTCATATGCGTCGAAATCCTAAACAAACAATTATTGAAGCCCGTTTACAAAAATTGTATGTAAAAATATATCATATGCTGCTTTTGTTCATAAGAGTTTCAAGTTCCATTTTAATTGGCTTCTAGTGTATTGTTAGACTTGCGACGCTTCTATATCTAGATCAGCTATGTCGACCTCTTTCTCTCATTGACATGTTTTAGCATGTTGCCACAATTCTTATTTCATTAAAGGCAATCCTTCATTGTGGGTCTTATTACTCTCCTATATCCTTTTTTTCAAATGGTATATATAGAACGACAGTGAACATTGCAATCATTTTGAGCCTCCGTTTGCTCACAATAATTTCTTAGTGATTCATTGGTCAAATGTCGATGAATCCTATCAGGAAGAGGTCTACTGGCAGCTATCTAAGTTTTGAACGGAAGGAATGTACAACTCGAATTATTGCTACTTATATTGAATGACAGTGAACATGACCGTGTGCATGAGCGTAAGCGTAAGTTGTACATTCCTAATACGAACTGTGTAAAAGAGCTAGTGGTGATGCAAAGCTGACACTGGAAGTGACAGGATCCTGTTTACAGGGTGGACAAAGTATTCGTGCAGGAAACGGCAGAATCGACAACCAGGAAACGTAAGGATCGTGGTGACAGATACAGTTTAAGCCCTAGTCCCAGGAATAGTGGGATCCTGGTGTTGATAATGGTAGGATCCGGTTCTTATCTCATCGGTGTAAGCAATCACCGTATCCTTTATCAGGAAACAGTTTACGGGCTCAGGAAGTGACGGAAATTAAGACGGAAATAGGACTAAGAACCAAATTCGGATATGGTCACTGGAAATCCACGGGAATTTTGCGATTCCTGTAATTTCTTGCTGTACGGCTTTCACCTGGGTTGTGGTACCCCAGAAATTTATCAACATTTATATTTATGTTCAAGTAATGACATGATTATTTTCCTAGTTTACAGATGTGCATGCTTAATCAAAATAAAATAGTTTTAAATGATAACATGAACGATGAGTATGATAATCACCTTTTTTGAAAACTCATTTAACTAATTTTGGCAGTTTAGTATTCAATATTTTTATATATTTCTTGACTATTTTCAATTAGGAATCTAAGTGATTAAAATAGAAAAAAGTTACTACAATTTTTAAGGAAAAAAAAGGGTCTCTGATGTTTCTACCCTATGAGATTGTACAGCACATTGAACGATGTGCACATCCAACGCCAAAACATCCACAAGCATTCAAAGGATAATCATTTTCATAAATCAATGGTCGATTTTTCTTGTCTTGTCCATAGTAATAGAACCGAAATCTATGACCTAAAATTAAAGCAAGAACTAACTATTCAGTTTCGACAGGGTTCTTAAAAAATCTTTAATTCGAAAGACTACAGAGAGGTCTGAGATGATCTTTCACTTTTCATGACAGAAATGAACCTTATGATGCGTTTAAGAGGGAATATGTTCGTCTAGTTACATAGACAAGAGTTATACTCTCTCTCGTGCGCAGACTGGCTCAATATATCAAAACAGAACTTACTTAAATCTTTCATATGCTCATTCGTATAGCCTTCTAATTCATAAACAACTTCAGCGATTTTTAGTATCTGTATGTTCCATTTCAGTTTAGCTATTCGACGATCTTTCCTTGTTATGTTTAAATGCTTCTTGTTAAACTCTTTTGCTAATTCATCAACTTTAACTGGATATAGACGATTACTTTGTTTAGCAAAATCCGCTTCGAATTGCCCATGGAATGTATCAAAATATGACCATTTTTCATTATAAGTCAAGTAGTCTTCTTTTGTTGGTGCTTTAAGTATTTTCCGTGGTGGCATAGGTGTGTTTGTCTGATAGGAGACAGAATGTATGGTGAACCAATTAATTTCTAATTTCCACCAAATTAGAAGGTAACCACAAGCTCCACAACGTCTACAGTGTATTTTTCCCGTCTTCCCACATTTTGAACAGTCTGTATACCCTTTACCACTACAAAATAGACAAGAAATAGGCACATTATCGCTCGTCGTCCCCCCATTTCCAGTTCCGCTGCAGAGCCAACATCTCGAGTGACCTTGTCCATCGCATGACCGACAAGTCTTAATGCCCTCCCCACCACAACTAAAACATGCGGTTTTTTGTCGTGTTTGCTCAAGATTATGATATTCGTGTTTTGATCTTTTCAATACAGTATCTGGCAGTTCATATTCATAATCGAATAAACCACGAAGATTTTCATTAGGACTTGGTTCGCCGTTGTAGGGTCTCTCGCATTTTTTAAACTTTCGTTTGTCGATCAATGTCCATAGATCGATTTGATATGCAAAACGATCGTGTTGATCGATAAACTCTGCCGTTTTCATTGGATCAGAATGATAACAGAGTTTAGAGTCAACGTATATTTTCATAAGATCCAGTATTGAAGTTGCTGGTACGCAGTTGTCTGTTTTTGTAGGTTCAATCTTGTTGCCCATTGCAATATCTAAAATGGAAACCAAGCCCAATAGGCATAAGTATACTTTACTGGTCACCTCCGGCTTTTGGATTTTATGCTTCCTACATGATTACTAGGTGCTGAAAACGGTAGAACAGAAGAAAAGCGTTGGCGGTCCACCATATACAGTCCATTCCAGCACATCGGAATGTAGAAAAAATCCTGATTACCCTTACTACAGCTTAAGGGTGGGCTTGAATGTTTAGCTTTTCGGCTCTCAGTATTATACAATTAATACGCGTAAAATTAATAATTATGGGGTGTGGGTGTGAATGTGGGTAGCAAGAAGAACTATGTCCATACCCAAACCCTCAAGATATGGCTAAAGAAAGTATTATTTCCTTGATAAATTTATAAACAAATTGATTAACGATTTCTCGTTAGCTTTCGCATTAATAAATTCAATCTTGATTAGAACATGATAATTATCATCTAGGCATTGAATTCTATCGAAATAACTACTAGAAAAGCAATTTGAGACAAAAGATGTTTTTTGTCGAACCCTTGGAGTACCCCAGGGATGAAAATTCGAAAAGTAAAATTTCAAAATTTTTTTTCAATAAAAAGACTCAAAGGGATATTCCAATTAATAAATAAATGAAATTGGAAAGAAAACTTATGAGGCGAGGAGGAGCGAAGCAAAAAATTGTCTTTTAAATAACTACTCGCTAAATTTGTTATTAACTTTCCAACTGTTGTTCCCTATTTGAAACGTCGAGATTAAGTTCATCTTATGCAGAATTAAATGCTCTGCCAGATTAAGTAATAGAACTTTATGTTAACTTAACAGCTGCAATAAAAAAACTAAATACTAAAAAATTACGAAAAACACCCTCGCTTCCAAAAAAATGCAAGCACTGCAACGAAGTAAAGGATAGTGATTTGTGTAACTTGACACGCGCTTTCAAATGAGACGTTCCGCAGCATTATACGACCTAATGTGGCTTCACAAAGTCAAAATTATTGAAAATTTGCTTTTTTCACGTTTTGTGAGTGTGCTCATATTGAAATGCTTGTAGCTCCGTAAGGAAACAGCATAGAAGTCTAAAAAACTTTCGTCACCTTAGTTTTTCACGTAGAATCGAATGGTATGAAAAAGGACATGTTAAAATTTTTCATGTTATGACGATTCTCGATGTCCCCATGGAACGTCTCTTAACAGCTAGAGTTTCTCTGAAAAATATTCTCTTTTAAATACTTACAAAGGTGTGCCTTTTACACGGGAAATCGTTTTCTTTTTCGTTATGTGTATGATGGAGTCATTTTTAAATAGGGAAAGGATGCTGATGCACATAGAAGAAAAAGTATTGAGTGAATTAACATGTTTTGAAAAATTGTCATTCTGTAGAGAATGATCAAAACACGTTTGATTTCTTGCTGTACACAAGCTTGAAATAAATTTGTATAACGTCATGTTTCTGTTTAGGGTTGTGGGTGTGGGTGTGGATGATTTTTATATCATGTTGTTTACATGGGTAAATTCCAGCTTCGCTGAATAAAAATCTTCACAGAAAAATATCGAATCAAATTGGATCTATTCTAGATATAGAATATTATCCTAACTAACTACTTTAATAGTGACTTGATTAATTAACTCATCTGAGTTGGTAACCAACTGACTTGGTAACTAAGTCAATTACATCTGTTGCCTTGTTCAAACAGATGCCAACAGGTGTAGATTAGAGTCCTGCAAGGGTATGAATTTCGGTACCCTACCCTACTCTAAGCTTTTTTCCTATACCCTAGCTCTACCCTACCCTACGAGGGTCGTATCCTAACCCGACCTTACCCTAGGAGGATCGTACCCTACCCTACCCTACCCTATTAAGTTTAAAAATTTCAATAATTGTATACTGTGCATGATTTAATCATTTATTTATGAAATGATGAAGTTAAATTTTGCAAAGGTCAAGAATGGTATAGAAAGAATATTACAGCTAATACAATAATCAGAGAAATAGTATTAAGTGGATCACGGATATTACCAACAATAAAAAAATAAGAGAAATAGTACTAAACCCCCTACGCATTAGCATACCTTCGGTCTCCTATTATGCCCCATTTATTATTGGAATTTTTAATTAGAAAGATTCTGCGAAAAACAAAAAGATTCTGACAATTAGAAGAGAGACTTTTATGTTTTAAAAAATCCAGATACAAGACTAACCTGATTCTCTTAAAATTCTCAACTGAAAACCCTAAAAACTAGTCATATTTTGATATAAATATACTAATTAAAGTTCCAATTTTTCGCGAAATCAATTAATTTAGGGAATTCATTGATTACGTCTCACGCATCGTTCCTTCAAGGGAGTACTTTATTATGGGGAGATCTTCTAATATAAGGGGGCCTTTTGTTGCAGGTAAGGATTTAAATCGACCACGACTATTAGAAACAATATCGACAAAGAACAAAGACATGAGCAACTGTTGTTATTTATTGTTCAATAATTACTTCCAATCATTGAATAGGCATTTTTTTCATCATTCCCTTACGAATAAAAGATATTGTTCGATAGTAGAGGCTGACAGACATTGAACGTTTACATAGACCAGATTAACATAATGAAAATTTTACCCTGCAATACCCTACATTTTTCAACACTATACCCTAGCCCTACCCTACCCTACGACAGTCGTACCCTAACCCTACCCGATCATAAGGTAGGGTAGGGTAGGGCTGCAAGTCTCTAGTGTGGATGTGTGTGGATGTGGGTGAGGGTGTACGTGTGGGTGTAGGTGAGGGCGTGGGTGATGGTGTAGGTGAGGGTGTGGGTGAGGGTTAGCAACTCAGTTGGTTACCAACTCAGATGGGTTAATTAATCAAGTCACTAATAAAGTAGTTAGTTAGGATAATATTCTATATCTAGAATAGATCACATTTTATTCGATATTTTTTGGTCAAGATTTTTATTCGGCGAAGTTGGAGTCAGCGAAAATAAAATTCGGCGAAACTGTACTAATTCGTTTACATGTACACCCCACACCCACACCCAATTTTATATGAGAAAATTCACGAATTAATTTTGATAATGTTCTTATTGATCATTTAGCTTTATTTCAAGTTGTAAGTTGTGAAATTTAATTGAATAAAAATAAAAATAATACATTTTCAAATAGAGTGATTAAAGAAAATGTCATGCCCTACTTTTTTCATTGACACAAACCATTATGTTTAAATTATAGTATATTTATATGTCTGTGATGTATTTTATCTTCGAATAAGATCTTTAAAATTATTCTCATTTAGTCTACACTATATTTTAAAACAATGACCTTATTAAAATAATAACTATTGTCATGCGCATGAAGCAAATATTTTTATGAAGCACGATCTAAAACTTTGAATTGATCCTTGTAAACAGTGACAGATATTGTTTATATATAAATAACGACTCGTTATTAGGAAATTATGAATCCATGCTTATTTTTTTATAGATTTGAACTTGACCGAGTCTGAATCCGAAAGAATTTGCAAGTCTCACCTCGTTTTATTACGCATATGAATGATATCCTTATGGTATTTCTGAAGGATCAAGTGAAAGAATGGTAAAAAAATATCTTCCAAAATAGATATTCTAGTGATGAGTAACAGCAACCATATCGTGTTTAGAAATATGTAGGACCATGCTTTTTTGTTTTGATTCTGATTTTGAGATTTTTTTTAAATGTATACGTATTGCATTGAAAAAAAACTGTTTTTATTTATTTGCGTAACATCCGGCACCATTTTTGAGGGGTCATCTCTAATCATGTTTCATATTTGAATTCTGCAGTGATTATGCTAACAGGCTTTAGTGAAATACTATCTCAAAGAAGTGTTGAAATGTACAGAGTAGAATTTTTTAACCCACTTTTCTATCTACAAATGTGACACAATTTGATTAATTATTTAATTAATAACTAATTAGCCCTCTCCCTTCCTCTTAGCAACACATTACAGATGTATCAGACCCTATTCGAAAGCAGACACCTAATATTAGTAATGGCTTCGTACAACATACTAATTGTTTCTTCATTGTATCTGTTGAGGAGTAAGCAAAAGGATGATGAAGAAAATAGTAGATGCATTGTGTTTCATATTTTGAACCCTCTAACCACTCGTTTGAATACTTTAGCGTGCGAATATTTGCATAGCTGTTTTGATAATAATTAAAATTTTTGTTTTTGTTTCAAATAGGCAACTTTCAAAGGTTGGATTGAAATCATGGTTGATGCAACTGATACTAAAGACGTATATTACTATTTTGATTAGTTTGTTTTTTATTTTTCTGATACAATTATTGTAGATAGATATTCAACCAGAATATGAAACGAATGTTTATATTCTTCTTTATTTTGTTTTCTTTATTGTATTTGGTTCATTTTCTACTCTCAATCTATTTATTGGTTTTGTTATTGATAATTTTAATCAACCAAAGCGGATGTTAAGTTTTCTAATTCATAATATAATATAAAAGAAAATAGTAAGATGTTGATTGTTTTGTTTTGTTTTGTTTTTTCAGTTTAGTTAGGAACTTATGGTTTAATAGATATGTTTATGACAGAAGATCAAAAAAATATATTATAATGCTATAAAAAAAAGGGTGGTAAAAAACTGATGAAAGCATTACCAAGACCGAGAGTAAATTTTGTGAAACACGATCTGAAAGGAGTGTTGAAGTGTATATAGGTAGAAATTCGGACCCACC
>OENM01001933.1:7070-24183 GCA_900239745.1 Rotaria magnacalcarata | reverse complement strand
TCCCATGGGACAAATTATTGAAATCAGTCCCATGGGATGGGATAAGTAAAAAAAAGTTGTCCCGCCATGGGATGGGATGGAACGGAAAATGTTTCGTCCCATCTCATCCCATGGAACGTCTGAAATGTCAAATACTTTTAAGATGTCACATTTCATGATTTTATTAAAATGAAGCTGAGAGCTTGAATTTCGGTTCTTTTTGCATATTACAATAATGACATCATCCTGGTTATAAATACAGTATTTTAAAAAGTAGAGAAAAGAAGTAGTAAATGAGAAAGGAAAATATTTCATTGAATACAAAAGCAACTGGAAATAAATAAATAAAAGTATAAAGTTTCAGTGTCAAATCGTTGTACAAGTTTCATATTTTCTATGGAACGAACTATTCTAAGACATTTCACCAGCTATAAGCCACAATAACTAAATCAATTGTTACTGTTACAATAGATGAAATTGCATTTTTTCTCTATGCGTAGATTCATTATTTTTTTTGTTGTACATTGAATCGAAATGGCTGCACTACTTGATCACGTATAATTTGTATTTTTAACTATTTTTCTCACACAGTTGGGTACGACATCTATATTGAAAGGACTATACTGTTTTTACTAAAAAGAATAGATTCATATAATATTTCTTCGTCCCATGGGACGTGGGATGGGACGAAGAAATTTTTGTCCCATGGGATGGGGCGACTCTCAAAAAATTTTCGTCCCATCCCATCCCATGAAATAAAAATAAAAGTTTGCATCCCATGGGACGAATGGGATGGGATGGGATGGGATGGGATTGTCCCATCCCACGCGGAGCTCTGCTATAAACCGAGAAAGTAAAACAGAGGTATATACTGGAAATGTTGTGAAGTTCAATTTTACGAGCATGTTTAAAAAAATACATCTTCAAAAGATGAAAATGAATTATGTTAAGGGGCTCCCCCCCCCTCAGGAATCGCTTTTCGTTATTCGTGGATCGATTTGTCTGAAATTTTTAGGCAATATGGGTGTTGTGTTAATTCAATTTCTTGCAAATCTTTGGCTCATAAATCTTTGCCTTAAAGAGTTATTGACAAATTACTCCTCAAAATGGTGGTTCTCGTAAGGTACCGATTTCTCCAAAAAAAGTGATTTTAAGAAAACGAATAAACAAGTTGTACGAAACAATTTTTAATTTCACTATGACTGTCACGACATCTATACGGCAATTTCGTTAATTGTACAGGATTTTAGGCAGAAATGGCTACGTTCCACTAACTAATTAATATAACAGAACGCATATCTGTTTCTCATTAGATAAAATCTACCAGCTAGTGAACCAATATCACATCCCCGTAGCTAAGGAAAATTTCTGAAAAAACCATATATTTCTACTACTGCTTCCAGAAAATCGTTATTTTCACCGCCAAAAACCATTCAAAATGCGGCAAATCACACATAATCTGAAAGAGGACACTGGGCTCTCAGTATATGTGCTTATCTCAAAATCGATTGTTTTCACAAAAATCGATTTTCTGACGGGGTGGAGCCCCTTAACAAATATTGACATGCTACTCAAGCCGCCTGTTGATTAAAGATTTGCTCTTGGAATAAATTTTGCATTAGTGAAGGTTAAAGCCTTCAAATACAAAGAAAAAACTCCTTCTTGTCTTACGCTTTGGTATTCATTCAAGATATGAATAGAGGATAAGTAGACGTTTACATCAATTGAAAGGTAAATCTACACGATTGGTCACCTTATAATAACATTCAAGTGTAGTTTTAAATCCATCATTAAGAGTTGTATTCATTTGTACACGTGAGATCAGTACTGGAATTTGTATTGCCTCCAACGTTTTAATCTCATGACAAGTAGAACAACAATTAATCATACTTACTAAAAAGCAAAAATGCCACTGCTGTTCTTTGACAACTTTTTAAAAACAAATTTCGCCTGAGGAGAGAACAAATGAGATGACACTTTCTCCATCTTCAATGCCATGTGCATCATACAAGCAACAAGGAGTTGAATGTCTTAACAAATTTAGAATTTCTCGAGAAAGAAAAATTCTTATCGTTCAACATATTGGAATATCATCCAATGATAACATATAAATAAAAAAATAGCTGTAATGTTGCAATACTTTTTTGACATTATGTAAAAGAAAAATTTGGCTAAATAAAAGTTAAAAATTCTAGTCACGCAAAATAAATATATATATATATATATATATCAGGTATGGCTAAACACAATTTTTTCTTCTTCAGAGCACGAACAATATTTACTTCTCTTCTTCCTTTTCTACCCTGTCTTTGGAATTAACATTCCAAGCAAGGAAACTCAGTTCACTTTTTCTCTCTATATTTTTATTTTTTTAAATGTAACAGTTGTTAGTTGAAAGTATGATGCATAAATGAATATGATCGGCATTCCTGTAGACTATCGACGAATTGTAAGGGGAAAAAAAGAAGTTGCGACTACATTGTTCAAACCAGAAAAAATTGGTAAAACTAATGAAAATAACAATCATAATATACACAACACAATATAACAGACAGTCATAAATAGAGTTGCTATTTGCTATATCTCTAGAATAATATTATCGAATATTAAATAACATTTCATATAGACATAAACGAATAAATATTTCTTTGAAAAAAAGAAATAGGTAAACGAACAAAAAAAGTTGAAGCATTTGATGGTAAGTGTCTTTCGTTTTTATTCTTCCTTGTATGAAGAACAGAAGAAAAAAAACCTCAGTTGTATAAACCACCTACTCGAGATCATATAAAATAAGTATACAGTTGACAGTTGAATCATTTCAAACGCTTTTTTTCTTTCTCTTGTTAAATAAATTCTTCGTTTTTAGACTTTTTCAAATCAAAATGAGCCATCGTTCAAAACTTTTATCAAATAAATTTCAACGACAAGAACACGAGTTACGTATCATAACCAATCCGATTGCAAGCCATCGCCAATATTTACTCGAACATGAAGACTATGAGGCTCCATTAACTGCAAATACACTCTTACCGAAGTCTAAATGGATCATAGTACGAAATAATATACATAAAATTCGTAGTTGGGGTGCGATTGATACATCTCATGTCGACGAACGAATGAAAGATTGGTATATATTCTTTCAAATGAGACGTGAACTCCGACGTGCTCAAGTAGAAATCAATGCGATTGAACATCGACCAGATTTCAGGGCTGTTCGTTACTTTAATTTACCAGTTGATTCCACACACTTTAAACGTTATGATGTTTCACATGTGAAACCAACCGATAGTTTGTACTATCCGGGCTTAGGCCGTGATCCTATTGTTCTACAATCATTACTTTTTTATTTTTCAAAAGAATGCGTTGTACCATATGGTAGTATGTTTCGAACATTTTTGTCCGATGTTTGTGCGATTATATATCGAGATCAACAGCAACGACATCGAGCAGCAGTTTTTCGTAAAGTAGCATTATCTATGACTATAATTATTTCTATTATTATTGCGCTTATGCTCGCATCAATGATATTCGGCGCATTAAAAACAACATCTAATTTAGCAACCATGTACAGAAATGATCCTGACGGAGGATATGAGTGGAGACAACCTAAAATAACTTTAGGAACAACTTTAGACTATTTATAGTTTTATTCAATTTAAAAAAAGATATTTAGAAAATAATTCAAAATGACATGTGAAATACATACACTTAAAGATTCCATATCAGTAAATAAATATTGAAAATGAATCTATAGACTAAACCAATCGGTATTCATAATGAAAGCTGTATGGCAATATAATTCTATTTATCGATGAGTTTAGTAATAAACTATAAGTGTAAAATAAACAGAAGTCATTACAAGTAAAATTTTCTTGTATGTGTTGTCTTTATAAAAAAAAACTTTAACATCAAAATATTTGCATGTGTTTCGTAATAGTTAAAACAAAAGAATGAGTCTACATAATTATGAAGTCTCAAGATTTTATTATACAAGTTATTCAATAAGCAAACCGGCACTTAAAGGGGGATCAAATTTCGAGATGCGTTTTTTTTCTTCAAAAGTTGTTCGTATTTCAACTTACAAGCTACTTCGTTTAGTGAATCTTTTTTCTATTGAATTGAATTATCACACAATTCATAGAGTGATTCATTCTTTAAAAAAAAAGTTGAACAAATATAGAAAAATGAAAAAGCAATTAGAAAAAAGATGTTTGATGTCAAGGTTACTATAGTTTTAGACTCAAGAATGCATACGTGGTATACTCTTGAATAAATTAATGAAGTCTTGTTGAAACCGACCGAGAAAAAATGGCGTGAAATTTTATTAGCATAACTTTCAGTAATCAATGTAGTATATAAAATTGAATTTTTTTTAATATTCAATGACGTTTTTAATTTATTCTAAATGAATAAGATTGTGTATTTGACGGGATCGCCATGGTCGAATAGATATGAAGGTAAGAAACAAACAAATATAAATAAATAAAACATTGATCGAAACACATTTTTCGTTTCGTATTATTCTTTCCCGTGAATATTCAAACTGTTTTATGCACATTTTAGCAGGTTTCCTTTTTTAACAATATTGAGTTGTATATCCTTCGATTTCTAGTAATACTTGTGTATAATCAGTATACGTATGTAAACGATAGTCATTCTATGCATTTGTTTTTCTTAACTAACTTTCTAATAAAATAGTTCGTTGGTTTAATTTAATTTATAACTTACGTCACCAGTCATCCATCACTCATTTGTTAATGGTTTCTTAAGAATAATTATTATACAAAGTACTTTCATTGATAATAATAATAATAATAATATTAATATATAAAAAGTTTTTTTTTTCTGAGTGGAAAATTTTGTCTTTTCCTTTCATTACTTATCTTGAAAGAAAAGAACGCGCAAGGTATTGTACTGTCACATCGCTTTCTGTTGAATACATTCATTTTCTCAGTTTGGTAAACTACTTATTCACTCATAAATAATAAAATAATATTTCTTCACGTCGGCTTTTTCTTTCTCTCTTGACTCTATGTGTAATAGCATGTCACATAAAGATTCATTTTACCTGATAAACAATATGTTAATAGAAACGGATAGTACCTTGAGCTGTACACGCGTGATTTTTGATATTTCACAAATTGCATATTTCGACTTTTCTATTTTTTTATCTACCTCTCTCTAGTGTTGGATATTTTGAAATATAAAGCCTTGCCATTTGCCATCGTCAATTACAAAAATCAATAGTTAATTTTCGATAGGTAAGAAATGAAAAGAAGCCACTAAACCCTTTCATACTAAGCCTCCGTTATTCATTTCTTTTTCTCGGGTGTAAGCGATCTTTTTTTTCATTCTTGCAATAATCATAGTTTTTTCTTTCTATCGTTACTTAATCCAAAAAACACAAAACAGAAAAAAAAACTAATCGCTCACTAATATTGGCATTTATTTAGCATGCATTTAAACTAATAAAAGAAGATTAGTACGTTAATAAACTCGTAAAACGACAAAGATTTCTTGTACTAGCGATTAATCATTGGTCGGATCAGAACTTTCACAATACATACATATTAAATATTCCGCTTTAATAAATTTACATCTAACCATTCTTATCCAATCAAGAAGACTCTCCGTATATTCAACATATATGTCGATTGAAATGCATTTTTCATTTTACCATTATATCGTCTTTTTTCTTTTGTATTCATGCGACCTTCCCTATATGCATAAAAATATTGTATTTATATATATATATATATATATATATTAGTACTTACAGATACAATCACCATTGATAGAATCTAAATGTCTCAATCACTGCGAACTCGACTGCTACGACAAACAAAAACGGAACAAGAAATTCATGTAATTACAAATCCATCTGATGTCAATGATACGGTAAACATTCCACTCGTGCATCGTAGTTCAAAAGTTAAAGCCTCAACAGCTACTAACCGCCAAAAACGTAGTATAAATCCAGACTATGAAGCTCCACTTACTTCAGGCATCCTTTCTCCTCATTCTCATTGGCTAATTGTACGCCGTAACTTACATCGTATACGTTTTATGGGTTTTAATGAACGTGGTCGTGATGATAACGTGCCAAATTTATACTTAGGCTTACAAATGAAACGTGAACTTAAACGTGCTCAAGAAGAAATAAAAAATATCGACCAAGAAGAAAATTTTCATGCTGTTAAACAATTCGTTCTGGCTGTTGATAATAGACGTAATAAAACCTATGATACAAGTCTTGTTAAACCGGAAGATGCGCTCGTCTATGATCGTCTTGGTGAGGAGCCATTAGCATTACAAAATTTACTTTACTATTTCAGTAAACAAGACGTACCACATGGAACAATTTTTTGGGAATTCCTAAATGAAGTTAATCGTGTATTGAATATGCAAAGAAAACGGACTGTTCTTGTGCAAAGACTGAGAAAATTAGCTTTGACATTGGCTGTTATTTGCTATTGTCTTATTGGACTTATGCTTCTCTTATTAATTATTAGCGTAATAACAACAACGACAAAAATGAATGATCCAGAAGTTCAATGGATGCAGCCAAATGTTAAAAACGATTTGGCAAATTCGTTATCTGTATGAGCATTTCTAAAATGAAACGCAGCATTATTATTGAAAATTTCATAAGTGATGTCTTATTTGTTTTTTGTTTATTTATTTATTTTTTCATATTTTTTAATATGCCAATTGACTAGTATCTATGTTTGTGATCCATTATTCTTTAATGTATTTAAACAGTGCATTCTATACTAAAACATTTTAGAGATTCATAGATTTGTCTTTGATTATTTCAATCGAATTTCATGTTTTATACTCTGCATTTTTAAGCTTGCATTTTCAAATAGTAATGTATAAGGATTCTATTTCAAAATCCTGTCAATGATAGGATTAGTTGACATGCGACATTGACGAATAGAGCATAATATTTTAAAATAAACCTTGGTTTCTTTCTAAAGAATAAATTGTTGACGATTATTGACGTGACATGTTCGTATTATGCATGACTGCGTGCTAACGTTTTTATACCTATTGGTAACAAACTGTGTATATGCCATGCAATTAAAAAATATAAGCACTCTTTATTTACGAACTATGAAGTGTGCACTTGAAAATTGCCTTCCAGATCTATGCGAGGAACATAATTATAACTACTCATACTGTGAACGGCAGGAAATAGAAAATTTCACGATTTTGGATATTTTATCATGCTTATAGTAAATATTAATATGTATGACTTTAAAGTGAGAAGAATCCTTGTTTTTACCAAAGAAATTTTATCAATACATTTATCATTAAACAAAGGCTCAAATTACTGTCATAATGCGTTTTTTTTTCACACATCACTCACTTCAAGGTCATACGTTCTAGAGTGATAGAACGCACATATTTTTAGTCACACTATTCTACAACCATCTGTCGAAAGAAATTTCTAGTCTTTTTAACCAAGGTATAAAAATATAATTACTTCAAGACATTTACATTCTAGCCAACAACATACTATTAAACAGTCAAATTTTGAAAAACTTTACTGATAAATTTGAACTACTGATCTAAGATTTTATCTTCTCGAATGATGAATATCTATTTTTCCGATTACAGACCAGTGGCGGAGCCAGGGGGGGGGNCCCCCCCCCCCCCCCCAGCCCCCCTGGCTCCGCCGCTGTTACAGACATGTATCATGTAAGACAATAACCAAAAACGGGGACAAGGTCAACCTGATCTTCGAAGATGATCTGATTATTTCAAGCTCTTGGAATTGATATATCAATGAATATCAGATAAACAATAAATTCAATAGACTTTTTTTGTAGACTAGTGTTTTGGCGAATTTTTTTATTGTTTTCTTAAATTTATAAAGCTTAAAAAAATTCAATTAGATACTCAAATACAATATAAAAATCAATATCTTAAAATATTTTGTTTCAAATTACTGTCTGCGAAAGCGCTAGGAATATGTCTAGCTTTTCCAATAGATGTCTCTAACAATCATGATTTCATCTACGTAGTTTCTGATTTGTCTGCAATGATCAGAAAACAAAAAATATTGGACTTATTCATTTATGACTCAGAGTTTTTCATTCCCTTCATAATTTGCTATCGTTTCCTGCTGCAAACGAAATTTACAGGTAGTTTTATGATACGTATTTTGATGCAATAACTTGCAATACCTTCTGTTTTAATACTCAGCAATATCACCTTTACGTTTAGACACCGAAATATATTTGTTTTTAAAATGTCAAAACGCGGTACACAAAGAACTCGTGGAAATTTAAAAGTAAGCAACTTCCTTCTTGGAACTTTATATCCATGTGTGAATATTTTCCAGCCTGCAAGCAGTACAAAAGCGACTGCTACTTTGTTGACTCATGGGATATCGCCGTTTGCATTATTTTCTGGTAAATGTTTACTTATAAAAATCTTTAAAAAAAAGTTAAGATTACATATTTTACTTCAATAGGAGAATTGCCTATAACGAATGGTATCGATGAATATGGTATTGATAATGATGTCGATCCAGAATTACGTGTCATACTACGTAAATTAACTAAAAAAGATTCAACAACAAAAATTCGAGTAAAACAAAAAGAAAGAGATAAATATATACGTATGTTTAAATGTGAATTTCTTTTTTTCTGCAAAGGCTTTCGATGAATTACGTGATTATTGTGATGCTAACGAATCTGACGATAAAATTCGAGTTATTCTTCCACTTTTTGTTTTTCATTATCGTAAATGGTCAACGGTAAAAATTCAGATCAATTGTTTTGTTCTTTTTTGTATGAATCTAATTCTTCGTAGGATTCAGATCAACGTGTTCGTGATGAATGTCAATCGACTTTTGATACAATAGGAATGCGTATGAAGAAAAATCTGCTACCACATTTAAAAACTATCTTACCCATTTGGTTAATGGCACAATGTGATTCATATGCACCGGCAGCATCGAAAGCTAAATTTCTCTATGCTAAATTATTTACTGGACAAAATAAACAAGCAGAAGTTGTCTATTTTGCACGAAATGAAATAATGTCAACATTAACGGATGAAATAAATCAATGTTCAGATGTTCTAAAAGACAAGTAAGCATGAGAGAAATCGAGATAACATGATGTTAGAATGATAAATTTTGTTTTTGTTTTTAGAAAAGAAAATGAAATGGAAACCGACGATGCGCATGAACGACGTCTAACGCAAGTTCTTCTAGCTCTTGGCTTATTTCTTAATTATTTTGAAGCTAATAAACGTTCAGATCTAACAAGCCAATTGAAGATAATATTTGACTCTGGAAAATTTTGGAAATTAGATAAAATTAAATCCATCCAAGTAAATATTTTTCATTGTGCAAAAGCAAATAGTAGGTTTCGTTTTTAGATTCAAAGTTCATTTTATCGTTGTCTTTATGAATTAATCAATCTCATACCTGATGTTATACGAGAATATAAAACCAAAATTATTCCCCTTGTTTTCTATGCTATCAATGAAACCGAGCCAAAATTGTGTCCATTAATATGGGATTGTTTAATAATTTGTTTGGATACATTTGACGATTGTTGGTTATTAGTAAATCATCAAAAAGCATTTTTACCGAAACTATATGCTTTTCTACGAAATGCCTGTCATGGAAATGTATTCGGCGTGAAAGATTGTTTGTTACCTTTGATTCAAAAAATACCGTCGACTATTATTGGAGAAGGCACCAATAATCATTTTATTGAGAATTTTTTTCAAGCTATGGAAGAAGGGTAGGTGAAGTTGTAGATGAAATTTTTTAGGAAAATCGATTTCATTTTTCTTCTAGGATTTTATCGATAAAAGGACGACAACAAATGAATAATGTCAGTTCATTACTAAAAGCTTATATGGATTGTTTACTATATGTATTAGAAAATCATTCAACAGGTCAACTTGTTTTTCTTAACGACAGAGTAAGAAGATGAAAAAAAGAAAATATTCATAAAACAAAGCTTTACTTTCTAGTTACTTCCATTAATTCGTCGATTGCTTACTGATAAAGATTGTTCGATTCGAAATGTTTATGCTCGACAATATTTTCATTTCTTAAATTCGATTCAATCATTTCGTTTGTATAGTGATCATTTAAATAGTGTTCTTTCATTATTTCGCGATTTAATAAATCCAACAACAACAAACGAATCAATCGATTTAAAATATATTTTTCAACAATCTGCATTACTTTTTGAAACAATACTTTCTCCACCAAAATTGAAAAATCTACGTTTTGCAGCAACAACAACATCCTTCTCAGATATTTCCTCGGTTGATTCTACAACGTTTCAAGCTGAAGATGACGCTGATGACAACATAGATAATAATAATAATCAAAAAGAACTTTATCTAATTCAATTTACTACTGATTTATGTCGATATTGTTTTCAATTTTGTACTGAAAATCCGAATCAATCATCATTCGAACATAGTTTAAATTTATTCACACGTCTTTTAAATTCCTCAATATCAAATGACGTTGAAATTATTAAAAAATTAATCAATACAAACGATAATATAAATAGTATACCTGACGTATTCTATTTATATTATGCTAGACCATTGATGAAAATCGCTATTGAACAACATTTTTCGTTGGATGATATTCTTGAATTGACTATTCAAATTCTCTATGTATTTGATTCGTCCGAGGTTGTCGTTGAACGTGTTCTAGCCGATTTAATCAAAGTAAGAAACAAATATTCATTCATTTGGTGAGAACTATATTAGAAATTATGGGAAAATTTTCTATTTTTTTTTAGCTTGAATCATCCCGTCGATTTTATTTTTTATTGGCTTCAATTGTTTGCCGCTATGAATCGTCACCATCATTTCATACATGGTAACTATAATCTACTAAAATTTTCTCTTTAACTTTTGTGCTGTTTTAAATATTCAGGCTTCAAGCGCATGGTGTCCTCGAACAGTTATTAAACATGACAGCAAGTGTAACAAAACCAAGTGATGATAATGATTTAAATTTTCCTGTTTCAACAGAAGAATTTCAGTTATTATCTTCTTTACTTTGTTCATCGAAACCGGCTCAATTCCTTACTTCGATACAACAAGAACAAATTGTCTATCTGGCTTGTCGATTACTAGAACAACAAGCACCTTCATTAAATGAAACCGATACACACAACGATCTTATTCAAAGTATTGATCATGTCGCTAAACATCTATTTCAAAATATTGATAAAACCTATGAAAATCAATCAACAAAAAATCTCTTTCAACTTTATATTCAAAACGATATAATTAATCTAATACGTAAAAATGCTGATTTAAGTCTTCATCAACGTTCAATATGGTCAATAGCTCTTAAACAGTCAGTTACAACTCGAAATGAACTTTACAATCAATTAATTAATTTTATTCTTTCATATATTCCAACACAATCCGATAATGATCTATTCATTGATATGATTATAACGATATTTCAAGATGAAAATTTATTATCAAAAAAACTTTATACAAAATTATTTGAACGTGTTTCATTGGATAGAGATTTTATTTGTGAATCATGGATCTGTGGTATCTATCATGGTTGGCTTTTACCTGATCAAACTATAGAAATAAAAATTCAAAATAAAGCGTTCGCGGAATACGAACGTTTAATCGATGTTCAATTTTTATCGTTATTAATCATTCGTCAATATGAATTAAATTCCTATTTATGGTCGAATGATGATCTAATTCGAAATTTAATACTTAATTATTATCTATTTCAATATCGTTGTATTGATACAAAACAAATTTATAGATTATTCGAACGTTTATTTCATTTATCAACATTTAATATAGAATTTAGTCTTATTGAAAAATCTTTTCTATCAAATGAATTTTATTCCGAATTAATTTACTATCATTTTTACTGTCAAATAAAAGACAAATATTTGAATATTAATCAACGAGATGATTCGATTCAATACACATTTATATTAAATAATAACGATGAATTAAATTCTCATTTAATTTTAACATCATTCGTTCGAGAATCACAAGCGAAATTAATTATTCCTTATCTAATTGAACAATGTCAAGATGAACGACGCTCGGAATTAACATTAGCCGCGTTAAATCAATCGTTATTACGTATGAATAAGTTAGGAATAATTTTAGATCAACATTATCTAAATAGTATATTAAATATTTTACTGAAATTTAATGTATCATCGAAAGAAATTGTACAATTAATACAATTATGGAATACGTTATTAAATCATGGAAGTTTTATTGAAACATTGAAAAATTCACATTGGGATAATGTTTTATGTTTAATAAGTAATCTATTTCAAAATTTAACCAACATTCAACAACAAATCAATCAACAGTTTACATTAAAAACTGAATTTTTGTTTATTCATGCTTCAAATCTATTGGCAACGATTGGAAAACTTCTAACCAATAATAATAAATCGAATGAAACTGATGAATTTAGGAAGCAATTATATGATGAATGGTTATTACTTTATAGTAAAGAAATTTATCAAGGATTATTACCACTTTATATTGCATTGCCCAGTGAGTATTCGTATTATTTAATTTTAATTTTATTTATCAATATTTTTCTAGGTGCTCTAAATGAATTTTCCGCATTTTATGTTACAAACGAAATGGTAAAATCTATATGTTGTGCAATTTGCACTATTCCAATTGATTATCTTCTTTCGAATAATCTCAAACCATTATTTCATTCCGAAGATCATCAATCAAAATTGCCCGAGTCTATTCAAACAGTATTTAATCATCTATATCGTTTACTTTGTTTAACATCAAATCGTCCGTTACAATATTCATCGTTTCATTTATTAAATCGGCTTCTCGTACATATATCTCCGGCGCTTATTCTTACAACAAATAATAATGAAGCGATTGCTGAAGATGATAAGACATGTCGTCTACCTGGTTCAATGCTTGAAGCTTTAGAACGTACCGAAAATACAATAAAACAATTATTGAATGAAAATGATATTGCCGAAGAACATCTATTAGGCGATAATGATCATGAAATTATTTCCCAGTCATCCTCAACAACAGTAAAATCTGATAAGGAACATGTTATTATTGGTGAATTATTAAATTATAAATTATTACTTAATTTAATTAGTTGTTATAAATTAGTCGAAGAACGTTATACCTATAAATTAATGTTACAAGAAAAAAAATTAGTCGATCGTTTTCTTTCGATTGTACTTGGATTAATTCCTGCTAATCCTGTTTATAACGATCCTTCATCTATGCAAGTATCGTGTATAACAAAAAAATTAACTCATTCTAAGTCAATGTTTGAAAACGATATTCAACTGAGTCCCGACAGTAAGTATAGATTTTTAAAGGGTTTGTTTGGTCGACCAATGCACCAATGAAATGAGTCTATAATTTTGAAATTCCTTCATGTCAGCTGTATCTCTCGTGCTGAGAAATTTAATGTGAAAAAATGTTGAATAGATAACAGAGCTACTTGTAAGGAAGAATCTATGGTAGTTAATCAAAAGAGAACGAGTCGTGATGATTGAAAATGACGTTCTAATATTTCAGTAGACGGGAAACGCCGCATGTGCTTGTACTTCAATTGATAGTTGACTCTAGTGACTTAGGAAGTAACTTGCCAAAGGAGGGTTCGTTTCTGTGCCATACGGTTTGTGGTTTCGATCGCTGACACATGATGACATTTACAACAATCAATACTGCGTGTAATGTCTTTGTTATCTTGTGTTTCTTCTCGCTGCATATCCATATGTATGTATAATACTATTTCAGAGTTTCGAAAGCAATCGCTTCTTCCAACGATATAACTTCGTCTTGAAAGGTCAACAGAGAAATTTATGAAACTATTTTCTAGGTGATTTATATTCACCATATACAATTCCACATTTGGCCTGCTCGGTTTACTTTCAATGTCTAAGTTCGATTCCGGCTCTTGTTCGCGAATGGTATCATAATCAAGCAAAACGTATACGTGATGCTGTCGATCGTGTGACACAAAAATATGTTAGTCCAATATTAATTCAACGAGAACTCGATGCAGCATCAGCATTGAAAGATATAAGTGTCGGTGAAGCCGGCTTATTTAATGTTAAAAAACATTCAAATACGCGTGAAATAACAGCTATTTATAATATTGAAACATCACGTGTAGAAATCTGTATACGTTTACCAGTGAATTATCCATTAAGTTATGCTAATATTGAATGTACACATCATGTTGGATTTACCAAAGATCAATGGAACAAATGGATGCTCCAATTGAAAACAAATTTAATGCAAAATGTAAATAAAAAAGAAATTTGTAAAAAAAACTTTTCTCATTTTTCACAATTCTATTTAGAACGGTGACATTTCCGATGGTTTACTTATTTGGAAACAGAATATTGCCAAAACAATGCAAGGTATTGAAGAATGCTCAATTTGTTATTGTATTTTACATGCAAATAATGAATTACCAAAACGAACCTGTCGAACATGTAAAAAGAAATTTCATGACGCCTGTTTAGTAAGTTTAAAACACACACACGCACACGGAGTTTTCTAATTAATTTTTTTGTTTCTCTCTAGTTTCGGTGGTTCCGTTCATCCAACAAATCCACATGTCCGCATTGCCGAGCGAACTTTTGAATTTTTTCGCGTTGTTTTTAACTCGTTTTGTTTTTGTTTTGACATAAATGTGTTATATTGGATAAACTATCTTGAAACGAATATTCTTCAGTTATAGATTATCGATGCCAGTAAATCTAGCTAAAGAATCGGCAGCCAATGCCGCAGTCGATGAACAGATTCATAATGTAGGTAGAATTAGTAAACAAAATAAATATATGCGTGTAATAAGATAAATATTCGTTTTTTAGAATATTCACATCATTGGTGTTGGATCAGGTTCAACCATTGTTCCAGCAGTAAAAAGAATTGGTATGATTTTGATAAATAGATATTGTTTTTTGTCTGTTATTTATAATTTATTTATTTGAAATTTCTAGCGGAAATCGTGCATAAGAACAATCTTGATTTAATTTGTGTTCCGACTTCATTACAAGTTTGTGTTAAACTTGACGATCTTTTTCATAGATAATGCAAAAAAGCATTGCTTATTTTCACTACTATTGAAATTTATGAGAAAGCTATGATATTGACTAGTTCTAAGAAAACAAAAAAAACAAAGACCTATAGGAATAGGAGAATTATATAGTATAAGGTTTTTGTTTCTTTTTAGGCACGCGAACTTATTCTTTCAAATGGTTTGAAATTAGGCAGTCTTGCTGAGTATCAAGAAGTAAGGCGTCTGAAGAGTTTTTCTTTTTATTTATTTAATTTTAATTATTATATTCAAGCTCGATCTTGCTATTGATGGTGCTGATGAAGTCGATGAGCAATTCAATTGCATTAAAGGTGGTGGTGGTTGTCAAACACAAGAAAAACTTGTTGCCGTATGCGCAAAGCGATTTATTGTTGTTGCTGATGAAAAGTGAAAATCGATGAAATGATTGAAATGAAACTTTTTTGTCTTGTATAGAAAATGGTCACCCTGTTTAGGTACGAAGTGGACAAAAGGTATTCCAATTGAAGTCATTCCAATTGCATATAAACTTACTAAGAAAGAAATTGAAAAACAACTTGGTGGTGAAGTTGTTGTTCGTGAAGGAACAGAAAAATTAGTAGGTTTTTTAATAATTGAAGTTTCACATTGATAGCCAAAACAAAATTTTAGGGTCCAGTATTAACTGACCAAGGAAATTTCATTCTCGATTGGAAGTTTGATCCCTTGAAAATTGTGAATTGGTTTGATGTTAATCGAACATTAAAATTAGTTCCTGGTAGAATTAATCAATTCGTATTGTCATCATGAATTTTATCTGATTGTTCTATGTTTTATAGGTGTGGTCGAAACCGGTTTATTCGTGAATATGATCTATAAAGGATATTTTGGTAACAGTGATGGCAAAGTTGAGATTAGAACAAATCCGACAATGTCTTCATAATGTTTTCTTTTTTCTGTGCTCAGTTCTTTCGGCTCATTTTGTTTTGGTTTTGAATCTCTGCTAACTTTTTAGTTTTCAGATACGATCTTAACTGTTTGTAATGACTGAACATCATCTTTTAAATTCTCCAACAGATGGAATAACTGCTGTTCATTTTTCTCCTAATAATCAAAGTCAATTTTTGATCGCTTCGTCATGGGATTGTGGTGTTCGGTAAATAAATTGAAATTTACTAAATTCGATATTCGGATGAGAAACTGTTGTACTAAAATTATCTTTGTTTAGTTTATATGACGTTAATCAACATACATTTCGTCAAATGTACAAACATGCTGGCCCTGTATTAGATTGTTGTTTTGCGGTATGATTTTACAATTTCAAAGATAAATTTTTCTATGAAAATTTTTCTTAGGATTCTTCAAGAACATTTAGCGGTGGTTTAGATCGTATTTTAAAAACGTATGATTTCAATGCTCAAAAAGGTAGCTATGAATTATGTTTATTAATCAACTAAAGAAAATTTTCAATTTTTCCAGAAACTATAATGGGATATCATGATAATGCAATACGAAGTGTACATTATTCACCTGAATTCAATTTCGTCATAACTGGCTCATGGGATTCAACTGTTAAATTTTGGGATTCCCGTGCACCCAATTGTCTTGGTTCTTGTTCACTGCCTGATAAGGTATATATATATATATGTTGTGGTCAAAATTCAAATCCAGTCAAATTTTAAATTTGCCCAGGCAGAATTCAAATTAGAATTGTGTCCAACGAAATCCCAGTCAAAATTGTAATTTCGATTTTCACCAAAAAATTCTAATTTCCAGAGTGTGTGGGTGCACGTGTGGGGTTAGGGATGTGCAGTGTCGGTGTACTGACCACCGACTTGTACCGACGGTGTGTCCAGTGGAGCACTGACTACACTGACACTGACACTGTGTCCAGTGGACCACCGACTTGCACCGATGGTGTACTCAGTGATCAGTGTTTACACCGACACTGCACATCCCTATGTGGGGTTGTGGGTTTGGGTGTGAACCTCTCCATCAACACCCGCACCAGCAACCGCACACCCACATCCCACCCTCACACCCACACCCCTGGAAATTAGAATTTTTTAG
>OENM01001932.1:4391-24187 GCA_900239745.1 Rotaria magnacalcarata | reverse complement strand
GGAAAGAGGAAAACAAATTTCCGCTAGAATGAAATCAAGAGGAAAATGAAATCTATAAATGGTGCAAGAAGGAGAGAACGAATAATATTAAAATTAGTGAATATATAAAATATGGAAGAAGAACATCTTGTACGATTTTATGCCGACGAAGATTCAAATTTTGATGATGATAACAGTTCTGATGATAATTCAAGTGTTGAAGTTACTTCAAGCATTGATGAATGTGAAAATGAATTAGTACGTTTATCAACATATCTTCAATTAGAATCCGATTGTGAAAATGATGATGATCAAGCTTTTGAATGGCCTGAGCCACCTCCATCCTTAATTTCTCCAGACTCATCTGATATCGAAGAATTATGTGATTCACAACAAGTGATATTGTCCGCAACGTCACTTCATAACGATAATATTCGAGAAAAATGTACGAAACGTAAACGACGCCAATGGACAATAAAAGAAAAACTTATTGCTGTTGCACTGTTCGATAAAAATCAAAGTAAACGTAAAACTGCGAAGAGCGAAGGATGTACATCCTCTCAATTACGGAAATGGATTGAAAACAAGGAAAACTTATTAATGATGTTGAAAAAGAGAAAAGGTCCGTTTCTATTTTCTTTTAATTGATCGTAAAAATATCTACTCGTTCATATTTTAGGTGGTAAAAGAAAACGATTAGATGGTGGTGGTAAAAAACTTGTTTACGTTGATCTTGATGATCAACTTTTTACTTGGTACCGGTCACGACGAACCGATCCCACACATAAATCTATTGCTCCAGCTGATATTCGAAGAGAAAAAGTTACTTTTCGCCATTTGGAAAAAGAAGGTCGTCGAATTTCTAAAGAATTGAATCATTCACTACCATCATCAAGTTGGTATTTCCGGTTTATGAAACGTAATGGTTTATCATTACAACGGCCGAAGAGACAAGATAAAGTACCACTTGATGAAGTTCATCGTTTAGCTAATTCTTTTTATACGTTCAATCGTCGTGCTAGTTTATGGTCAATTAAACGTGGTCCTATGGGTGCATTTACTGATGGAGATATTTGTAACATGGATGAATCTCCATTAGCACTTTTTGGTGATCAAGTTAAAAGATCTGTTAATGATATTGGAACAAGTAATGAAATAAATGGGTGTATTAGCAACAAGGTAATTTATCATATTATATCTGATTTATTAGATCTTTTATTATAAATGAAATATTTAATCATTTTTTTTCAATTATTGTAGAGATTTTGTACAGTTATACTGACTGTTTTTCATAAAAATCAACGAATGGAGCCAGTTGTACTTTTTAAAGGTAAAGGTAATGTTGGTGTTGCTGAACGTCAACAATATTCAAAGGGTATTCATGTTATATTTACACCGAAAGCTGTAATTAATGGACCATCGATGGATTTATATTGTACAAAGTGGTTGGAAAAGGTACAAAAATCTAATATGAGTACAGAAGGAGAATATCTGTATATTATTATTTGTCTTATAGGTACATGATGGTCATCCAAAGTTATTTATAGCAGATTCGGCTAATTCTCACCTAAAGCCCGAAATAATTCAAAAGTTACGGAAAAAGAATGTTGTTGTATCTATTATTCCGAAAGGATGCACGCAATATCTACAACTTCTTGATACATCAGTTTTTTCTGTCTTCAAAAGTCATTATCAAGCTGCTGCTGATGAATATATTGATCTCTATAGTTCACGTAGTAAAATTAAATTAGCAGCTAAACAACAACGCATTTTATGTACTCGTTTAATTTCAACAGCATGGGTTCGTACTCAGAATAGTATCGATTTTGAACGTGCTTTCTTTGATATTGGTTATACATGGATTGATGAATCTCCTGTTTCTATTCGAACTCTACAGGGATTTCTTTTTGATCCATCAACAGTAACTTCTTCAATAATTGATGTTGATGATCGTGAAGAACAAGAAGAATGTCGTGAAAAGAAAAAGATGGTCGAAGAAAATAAAAAGCACCCACATTTATCAAGCATGAAGAACAACAGTAAATTGAAACAACTCAGTTTAGATCAGTTTATTAAAAATTAAAATTTCATTAGAGTTCATTTTTTTCATTTTGTTTTGTATTTTTACTATGTATTTTAAGCGTAATCATGGTGAACTAACTAAATTATATATTAATAAAGTTTAATGACGATATCTGATCCTTTATGGATAGGTATTCCTATTAAAAGTAGATTCATAATAGAAGACCCCTCTAAAAAATATGTACGCTAAAGCATAATAGAAGACCAGGGGTCCTTTATTGTGGGGGGNNGGGGGGGGTTACAAATTTATTCCCACCATCTTACATCGTCTAATTCCATTCCTGATAACAATAACGATAACCTCATTTGACCAGCATCCATTTGATTTTTTATTTCATCCTTGTTCTCGTCTATTTCTTCATCATCATCGTAGTAGTCACTGTTGGTCGTGATGAAAATTAAAAGAAAACAATGTTAATATTTACATCAACAATAATAAATGCTTACATTTCATCGATAGTATTAATAATAATATTTAGCATCATCTTATCTACCTTTGTATTGTTGTCGATTTTTATCTGACTATCTGTAGAATTCCGTATCATTTCTGCTGTTGTCTAGGAATGAGAGAAAAGAGAATACTAAATATTAAATTTTATTTCTCACCTGTACTATAGCACAATTGTGTGAGTTCGTATTTTTTGTTGCCGGATAAGATTTATTTTCCAACGATGACATATTTATCAATTTTTTGAAGATTCAAGTAATGTAAATATCTCAAAATAAAGAAAAAACAAACGTTCTTACACACAGCATAAAGAAATAAAAATGAATAGCAATTTCGATATTCAAGCAATGATATATATACCTATGTGAAAAAGATTGAGGGAAAATCAGATAAGATCATTGATGAAAGACATATGCTCGATCCATCATTTTCCTATTTGTACGAAAACAATAACCATTATCTTAAAATTTTCATCTGTTTTTTTTTTATATAAAATTCGATTATCATCGATCAAAATTTCATAAAAGCAATCCTTCATGGTTAGTGTCTTCTATGATTGTTGATATAATTGGCAGTCACTCTGGATCAGCTTAAATCGAAATTGCTCCAAACAATCAAAGAAACTTCGAAGCTTTTGTTTATGAAGATCGACTAAAAATCGATCAGATGTGTACAATCATAAGCATCTTTCATGTAAGTTGGAACTTGAACAAATCCTCTTTCATATATGATATATATTCATTTCCATCTCGTGTAGAATTTATTGTTTTTTATTTTTCCTGATACCAGCCAAGAAAATTTTATGCATCTGTTTACAAGTGTACCGAATCTTCTCTATTTCAGATCAGATAGGATTAAGGCTTAGAAAAAACCACTGGAATAAGTACTGTTTTTTTTGGCTTTCAGAATACCAATGGTTTACAAAAACAAAACAAAATATACAAATAATTTCTCTCCGTCTCTCTCCTTCTCTGTTGAAATTCTTTTTTTTTCATCAAATAAATTTTGTTTAGACCAATCATATAGCTGCATGATACTGATTTCTTTGATAAATGTTATAGAAATTATTTTATCTTTTGTCTCTCTCTGTCTCTCTAGTTCTTCACTTGTATAAAAGGTCAACATTTCTCAGCAAATAATCTCATTCTCAACTCAATCACATCCATTTTACTTCGATTCGAAGAGATCAGTATGTATTGTTTCAATTTTTATTATCATTGGTTTGTGGTTATCATTCTTGTTCAATACATTGTCGGTATGACTATGAATCGTAGTATTATTTCTCAACGAACGCACGATAAAATCAATGAATTCAACATGCTGGTAAAACAACGACATCGACGAGGACTGATAAATCTTTTTAGTGATCTACATCAACCTGAAATCAACGCTCGTGATAATGGTGCCATTTTTATAAATAACAATGGTCCTGATTCGAATATGCAAAAAAGTAAATGGCTGAGCTTATTTAAAAATGAAACAGGCCGTGTTATTACAGGTGCTGCTGATCTTTTACTAACTCCAGTTCACTGGCTTGCACACATGCATGATTATTGGTAAGCTTCTTAGTAGTTCAATTTCACTTTCAGTAAGTTGTCGTGTACACTTACATAGTTCCAATGTTACATGAAGGAGAATTCGATTCGAGAAAAACCTAACAAACTTTCTTTACGTTGATAGCAGATACTAAACTATATTTTTGTTTTTATATATGTTTTATTTACTTACAGGCCATTCTATCTCATCTGTGCCATAATCATCTTACGTTTGATCATCTATCTTTATTGTTCTTGTCAAAGAAGTTTAGGACATAATATGTCGAATAAATAACTTCAACCAATGGCATTGATGGCTATGCTTCAACAATCACAACGTCATACAAATGCATGAAATTTACTTTGAAAAAAAAACTACTTGTTTCTCTTTGTGTAGTTCCATGTTGATTTATCATCATTTTAATTTAAATCCAATGTTCACTGGATGTTATTTATCGCTTTTTATTAGCCAATTGATTTTTACATCTCTTTTTTTTGCATAACATTTCATTTTAGATATAATATTATTGTTTTGGTTGACCGTCTCATGACATCGAAACATAACATTTTTTCTTGGCTTGCACCAGTTTCTGTAAGTGATAACAAATACTATATTGTCAAGAAATATGATGCAGAAAATAAATATAATCAAAATATTACCAATCATATTAATTCGTCTAAAACACAACTTATGTTCGTATCTGGCTCCAATAATCAAGGAGTTTTATTCAATGATGTTCTAGTTAATATGACCAACAACTTTGATCGCCCAATCTTTTTGCATTTGAGTCCACATTCAATTTTTATATATACTATTCTAATTATTTCTTTCATTATGTCCTTTGTTCTCATATGCTCGTTTGTTTACTATCAACATTATCGGAAACAATCACAAAAGCAACAACAATTAAAAAATCAACGAACGTCAATTCACCATCAACAAAGTGTCACAAGTGAGAATAGGATGAACTAATATGCATTTAGAATATTCGAAAAAAATCTGTGTCTATATTTAACGCTATATATATATATTAGATAGAAGTTTGAAGCCCAATATACTACAACAAAAAGATCATCAAAAGTTATTTATGTAAGTAACAAAAACAAAAACATTTCTATTTTATTTTCCTATGTTTTTCATTTCTTTCTAATCAATCAAAGTCATACAACAACGAATATCATGCCATAATCAAGAAGAGATGATACAGTTTTGTCATCGACAAATTCCTTTTGTTTTTGATGTTTTTCATTGATGAACTATAAAAACATTAAAAAAAGAAAAAGAAAAAGAAATCTCTATAGATAAATTATTCTTTGGCATTGTTTTTCTTTTCTTTGTTCTAGTTATTTTAATTCATTTTCTAAAAATCATGTTTATTTATCCATGGCATCCAGAAACATACAAATCAGGTTGGTTGGAAAATATAATTACCAATGATAATGTGGATCATTTTGATCAAGCACCGATTGCCACTGAAAATAATTCTATCATTCATGATAATATCAATAGTCATTCGAATTACAGAAACATATTTACAAATGGCTTTGTTAATTTTCTACAAAATAATCGACATGGTCTTCAAATGATTCTTAGTTTTTCTATTACATTTGCTATTGTTTTTACATTGATGGTTATTATTTTGATCAAGCTATCAAAATATTTTCATATGAATCTATTATTTCAAGGTCAGTTCATCTCATATTCATTACTCCGTAAATCATAAAAAGGATTCACTTATACTTGTGTATATTTTCTAGATAGTCATCAATCTATCTGCAAGATGAAAACTCAACATCAAGACAATAAGAAGAAGAATATAATAAATGAAAAAATCAACGTATGTTAATAAATGTGTTTTATAAATTTGTTTTGCTATGACAAACATTTAGATGATGCAATCAAATGATCATTTAATTATTACAATTTGTCATCATGATCTACAATCAACAGATACAATGAACAATAATATGATTTAAGAAAGAAAAAAAATCAAAGACTTCAAATCAATCTCATCTCCTAATCATCATAGATTATTGATAGATTATAGTTGCTGTTTTCTTTTTTCTTAGATTTTCTTTATAAAAAAAAATTGATTCTTAATAAGATCGATTTATGTTCTTCAGATCTTCTACTTCAATATTATCTGTTGTTGAATGAATGGTATGAAGAACCCAATTGGAATCTTTCCAGTTTACTATGTATTCAAGAATAAAAGCCATTTATATGTTGTTCAAACAGAGAATGTTACTTATCTAACGGATGCACAGAAAATGACCGAACAAATTGGTAGATTACATATTCATGAAAACAATATCAAACCAATTTTAATCAATTGTACGATAGCTCCATTAGCCAAGGATTGTCTTCATCGTAACATGTCGTTTCATACAGAAAATCTAACTAAATCATCAATCAATGCGACTGATCAACTTCTTGATACTCTCATACAACAATATCGACATACAATTATTATTAGTATTTTATTGGTCCTCGTATTTCTATTCATACTCATCTTTAGTATAAGAAAATTACTTAATGTCATACAAAAATCAAATGAAACAAATTCTATATCTCATTGTAAGTTAATGCCACTGTTTATTTCTTTTCTTATCGATATACACAAGATAGAGAAGATGGAACATACAATATGATATTTATAAATCTAGATGCATCCACTGAATTTCAACAGAATCATAGTTTTCAGATGGCCTCCATTTATGATGAATTCGATGATATAAAGATTGACAATAAAGAAGTATGTGTGTCTATTCAACATTTGTCACTTTAATAAAAGTGGACTTTTTTTTTAGATGATCCGTTCATATACGTATGATTATCTTCCATCGAATGCCACGAAATGTGCTTCTGTTGTTTCGATATAAATATGGATAAGTTTCATGATTTTTTTTAAGTTGAATTTTTATAGGCTAATGAATAATATTTCTGATGTGTTATTTCAAATATTATCAATTACTATATCTTCATTAGAATACATTAATTAATATCATAAGAACTATGTGTCATTGTCTTTTATTCTAGATATATTATTGTTTTTTTCAAATAAATAAAATTCAATGATTATGACTACAACAACATTTTTCGTAAGTCATCTTCTTTAATATATAGTTCTTTTTCTGAAAATATATCTTTTATTTCTAGCCAATAAAATTGCCTAACTTCAACAATACATTCAAGTCACTCGCTGATGAACTTGATATAGAAGCAAAAGATTTAGATTTAGATTTCAATATTCTAGATGATGACAACAAAGAAGAAGAAATACCTGATTATTTATCAGTATCAAAATCAAGTTTTCGAGCTAATTTTCTTTCTGAATTGTATTGCTATCAAGAAATTGATGATTTCTATGATTTACAATACTTAGCTATTGTTACACACAAATTATCTATTATTAATTTACAACGAAAACTTTGGCATAGTTATATGCAATGTGGTACTGGTAAACTCAATTTAAATGAACGATTACAACGACAAAATATCTCTTCATCACTTTGTATTTGGCCTCAACAAGTTACAACAATACTCATCAAACAAAATTATAATAATATTATTGANAATAAAATTCAACTTCACTTTGATGTGAAAACAAAACAAATGCAAATTGAATTCGAGATGATCAAAAATCGTTTTGAATCTATATTTACTGATATTGTCGATAAAATTGATACATTTGTACGAAAAAGAGATCTGACAACTGCCATACGACTTCATTTTGAAGCAAGAACCGCATTAGTTGAATATAATTATATTGATCAAGTTTTTCAAAAGAAATATCTCCAACAGAAACCGAATGAAATACAAGTAGGAATAAATTCTATGGCTATAAATCGATTTTTTTTCTTTTTTTTGTTTGTTTATCTTAGATAAAATTAGCTAATCGAACTTGCGATCTAGTGTATAACAAAGAAAAATCTTCACAAGAACTTACTTTATTTCAAATGGGCGTTTTATATAACAAATTACCTGATATATTAAATATAATCGAAGAAACACTTCCAGCAACTATTACTAATCTAAATGATACAGCAATACGTGAACGATTATCAAAGCAATACGTAAGAATAATACAAAAGGCTAAATATGACTTAATGTCGGTCTTGTCGGCGGCGGCTCAATTTAATAAAGATGAACATAGAGAAACATATGATAAAGAAATGATTCAATTGTGGGATAATCAACGTCAACTTCCTAATGACGAACGATTAACAGAGAATTTACTTACTATATTGGATCAACGTCAACAGAACATCATAAAATGTTTAGAATATATCTACAATATTAAACCAGATTTTCTTGTTAAAGCTCCAACACTTCGTTCAAACAAAAAATAATATACATTAATTTTTCATCATTAAATCGTTTTTCTTTTTCTTTTTCAATTGATTTCTTAATAATTATTCATTCATTTAATTGAATTTTGATTGTAGATAATTCAATCAATTTGTTCTACATATCAATCAAGTGTCTTACACCTTTCGCCTATTCATTCATTCATTATTTGTTTAATAATGTTTTCGAATTGTCGTATACAATCAAGTAAGATAAATATAATTCAAGAGTTTATGCTTTTATTTTTATTTTTATTTTTTTCTATAAATGTTTTGTAAATCTCTTCAGGTTATGTACCATGTACATTAAATCATAATGCTTCTTCGCCTCCTGGACGTTATTTACTTTTACCTTGTTATCCAAATTCAAATGATGAGACAAGTATTGATCTCTTATTAACCAATATTCCAAGTATGAATCTTCTTTTTATATTTTCTATCTCTCTCTCTCTCTCTCTCTCTCTTTCGATATGTAGTATATCAACTAAATCAACAAGAATTAAAACAAAGATCGATCGATGGATTTCATCAATCAACATCAGTTAAACCGATCAATGATCATGAACGAAGACTCTTTACTTTGAGTCTTTTATGGAATGTGAATAAAGAAATTCTTGAATTCAATTTTAAACGACTCATGTATTTAAGCAATCAGTTTGCAGCTAATCGAGTACATCGTTTTTCTACTCATTCAAATCAAGAATATCTTCACGAAGATGAATATACTATTGCACTGGAATTTTACCTTCAAATTGATATTGATCTCTTTTATATGAAAACATGTTCCTATCGAGGAGCTCAACCTGATATCGATGTACCAAAAGGTCTCTTCTGTATTCATGAATCACAAGCTCAATATAGTATCATAGCGTGCCAACAGCGTTCATGTTGTTTATGTTATCCATCGTATAGATTAACATATCGTTCATATCAACCTATCATTCAATTTGGATCCAATCAACGGCATTCTTTCATCAATGGTTATCGATCGATTCTTAATTGTCCGGCAACATGTACAACAAAAAATATTATTTATGTTCTGACTTGTCCATGTAACAAATTTGATTATATTGGTGAAACAAGTGTACCATTAGCTAATCGTCTGTCTTGTAAATAGCTAAATGTTAATTTCCACTTTTATTTTGCTTTCATTTAAAATCTGATTCATAGTTCATCAAGCACACGTCAATCGTATCGTACAAGAATGTCTTCTGGGCAAACAAAATATATCTCGCATACGTAATCAAATCAAATCATTTGAGTAAGTTTATATTTTCGAACATAGTTTTTTACCAATGACTTTACGATAATGATGATGATGATGATGATGATGATTAGAACGTTGGTTAAAAATGATATGAAACTCTATCAACATTTTGCCCATTGTCCATCGGCACTACAATGGTTTCTTGATGAAAATCCTGAATATTGGCCATTTATTCCACAGAAACTGACTGAATCACAAGAACAAGACGAAGAAAAAGATATTTTAACGTAAGCATTTATTTTTACTGTTAATCTCTATCTACTTTTAACACTAGACCCATGATGGACATGAATCAATTCACCTATGCCAATGATGTACCTGAGCCACCGAACAATTATCGATTTAGTTTCAAACAGAAACTGGAAATGGACCGTTTTTTTCATGAAAAGAAATATTTAAATTCACCGAATCTTCATCTTGATCTATATCAAGCAAATATTGTAGCCGTATGTAAGTGTCTTCATTTATATTGCAAAATAACACATTAATTCATTCATGTTGATTATTTTTGTCATTATTTGAACATTATAGTACCCAATAATGCATCAGACGCTTTGAGACGATTCGTGGAAGCTTTATTTATTACACATGCTGAAACAAAACTCAATACAATCGGTCATTTAGATCAATTAAGTACATCTAGAAACACTGATCAAATAGCTTCCATCGATTGTAATGAATGGTGTCGAGATCTCATTCGACGATCATATACTAACATAGAATAGTTTCTCAATTCTCTTCTCATCATTCCATTTTATTTCATTGAAATTTAGACATGTTATTCATTATTGAAACATAATTTCTAGATTCATTCATTTTCATGTGTTCTATTAAATTTTCAATTCAAGACCATAAATTATGTTTCGTCAACGTTTACTTTCAACAGATGTTTTACCGCATGCTGTATCATCAGGTGAGTTTCATAGAATGAATGAAATTCTCTAATCGGTAATGTTCTATTTAGAACAACACATCTTACTACACTTCAACAATTGTTTCTACCAGTTTTTCCATTTTGCAAATGATTCCAATGAATGTTATCCACTGTTAGCAAATGTAGCTTGTATGTATTTATCGATAAGATTCATTTTCCCCTCATTTTGAAAGGTGTGGGTGTGGGTTTATCTTTCCTTCATCAATACACCCATACCCACACACACACCCACACCCTCAAGATATTCAATTTTTTTTTCATTCTTCTTCTTTTTATGTAGATTACAACAACAATAGAAACAGAAACACATAGTTATCAACGCAATATGATATTGATACGATGGTGTGTTGATCATGTTCCTGTGTCTCCATTGAATTATCAATTTTTTGTTTTCGACAAATCATTGAACAATATGTATTTTTTTTTCGAAATCGATGCGATCGATACATATCACCACATCTCGATATCTACAATGTTGCTATTATTATGGCTTGTAAGTCATTCTATCATGAGTTAAATTTGTTCTAGTACCAAAAGTAACAGTCTTCTATTGCATTAAATTTTATTCATATATTTCCCATTTGTTTTTCTTCTCCTTTCTAATTAGACTTATTTAGATTCAAAGCATCATATTCATTCTATTCTAGATTATTACAACAACAACAACAACAAGAAAGAGATATCTATCAAATGGCTACTAATATCCATCTTACTTCAGCTGATTCATTTGATATTCTCGATGATGACGAAGAGAATATCGATTTAAATGAAGATCTAGAAAGTATTCTAGAAGAATATAATCATGACATTGATTTCGATTATACAAATGCAAATCTAGATGAAGAGGAAATGATCATAGACAAAACGAATCCTCTAGATCAAGTAAATATTTCTTATATTCTTCTGACAAGAATCTTCAATGATTTAGATTGTTGAACAACGAGTACTATCACAAAAATTTAGTCAATTATTAACAGACAATGAACACGATTCTACAAGAAACAATTTAAAACGTTCACAAAGCACACTATCAACACCAGATATAGTCTGGAAAAAAATTCGTAATTGGGATGATCGTAAAATTCAACATGAAGATATAATCGACTATTGGGAGCGACTAAATGATGTGTTCGATCATACAATGACTCATCATATATTGAACACGACAACAACAACAACAACAATATCAATAGAAGATCTACGAGATTTAGCTGTTATAAAAAACAATATAGCAAAAACAAATTTAAGTAAGAAACTCTGGATAGTCTATTTAAAATCAGGTACTGGTCAATGGGAAACATGTGAAAGTAAAAATACAACTGTAAATCGACAAATTTGGTCAACGGTTATTACAAGCATGATACCATCCAAATTGAGTACCATGAATATGATGAATCAGACAAAAAATGAACACAAAATTTGTGAAATGATCATTGATAAACATTTACAAGAATTAGATGAACAATTAGAACAATATCACGCGGATTATATTGAAAAGAAAAATACTCTGATTGATTTTTCAGATGAAATGGAAAAGGTCATTCAAACATTTGTCGAACAACACAGCATAGTACCACTTGAAATGAGATTAAACAGTAAATTGACTGTCTATGAATGTGACTATGAGAATCGATTACTCGAACGTAAATATTTACAACTCAAACCAACAGACGCTCAAGTAAGCTCTATGATCTAAAATAATCTTTGAAAATAAAAGAAACATATATATATATTCACTATCTCTCTCATAACTTTAGATGCAAATTCAGAAACATCTCTCCGATTTAAAAGATACACATATAAAATCAAAATATGATTTGATTGAATTGAAACAACGAATTCTTTGTAATAAACCAACACAAATGATTCATGATAAATCATTAACTATGATAATACCATGGACATTTGAATCAACACAAGATAATCGAATTCATCAACAACAGATCGATCAAGGAGACAAAGAATTACAAGCAAAAATGACTGATTTAATGGTTCAATCAATTATAGAAGTTGAACATAAAATATATGAAAATGAAGAATTACTCAACAAGGAACTTCGACGAATCTCTGTCTATAATCAAGCTACAAACGAAGGATTAACAGAATCAATGTTAGATATAATCAATCGACGTTTCAATATGCTCGATAAAAAATATGATTCTATGTCAAAATTTAAAATTAATTATTATTTTCGTAATCATTACGATATTACTACAGATACGACAATATTATCGAACATTTGCTTTTCACCAACAATGATTATGGCAAGTCCATCACATTTATTTACAGATGAGCAATTGAAATTATTAAATCGTGGACCTACCTATGTTCCACCTTATCAGACATATGTAATAACATCATCGCTCGATGATGGATCATCATCTATAAATACAATGATCCATCAACAATACAAAATATTACAACATGATTTAAGTGTTCTATATGCAAAACATAATGTTAATGCGGCACAATCCATGTTTATTAGTAAAGAAATTAAAGAAATCTATACATCTACTTTTTCTTTATCATTACCAAATGTTCTTTATCGACGTGCTCTCTATGAACATAATTTAATACAAACAATACAAGAACAATTAAAACACTATGATCTCATTTTACGACGGACAGCTGATCAAAGAAATGTTTTTTATCTTGATGATAGAAGTCATTTTGAACAAAAATCTCATGAATATATGGAAAAAACAAAAATATTTCAATTATGTGAACTTATAGATAAACAAAATATACAATCACAACAGGAATATTTAACAAAAACTATTAACTCGTTGAATCAAGATTTGGAAATGATTGTCGGTGATAGAAAGAAATTTAAAGACATATTAAATAGAATCTGTGGAAAAATTGAACAAACTAACTTGCCTTATTTATATTTTTTACCAGATATTTCTCAAGTAAATACATTTTATTTTCATTTTTTAATTGTTACTCTTTTTGTATTCTACTATTTGAGAGAGAAAATAATCTATTATTACAACCTGTTATTGCTTCACAGAAGAGTGCAACATCACGACTGGCATCCTATCTAGAGCAATCATTACGACCTATGATTCAAGCGTTTATAAGTTCGAATATCTTTCGAAATGGTACTGATTTTATTCAAAAATTAAATCAATATTTCGAAGACGACAATGGAAAACGTCTTCGTTCAACAACAAAGTTTGTCACAATTAAAATTCTTAATTTTCCTCATATGGTATCTCATGATATTATGTTAAATGCATTTCAAGATTTCTTAAGAGATTACATAATCGTACCAGACATAGAAAATTTATCACTTGGCAAAATTTTTCGTTTAACTTCTGTATTTCTTCATAACAATCGATTTTATTACAATAATAAAATCTATCGTTTTGTTAAAGGTGGTCCAATAAGTTTACCGTTCATGGAAACTCTAACAAATATGTATCTATTTCAATGTTTTAAATCATTAGCACAAACAACTGTTCTAAAAAATGAATTCTATGGCCGGTAAGTGTTTGTTATATTTTCTTTTTAATTCTCTATTCAAAAAAAAAATTTATATTAATTATCTATTCAAGTTATAAAGATCAAATCATTTTTACTTGGAATGAACAATTTGATCAATTAAATTCTATTCTAAAAACGATTCGTACTGAAAATATAAACTTAAAATTTGATATCAACATAGCTTCCAATGTTCGATTCTTAAATGCGTATATTGAAAATCAACATGGCATATTGTATAGTCGTGTTGATCACAATTCCGCAATGCAACCCTATACTTTACCTTATGTCATTGGTCATTCCAAGGTATCATATAGTCATTGGTTTCGATTGGCTCTAATTCGAGCTGTTCGTTATTGCACATCGGTGACAGATTTTAATCAAGAACGTGTTTATCTAGAAGTAACATGGTTAGCTAATGGTTATTCATTGAAATTTATTGAAAAACGAATCAATCATTTTTATTCTCATTTTGACGCTGTTTCTTTGCGTACATGTTTGGATCAACAGGTTTACAAGAAACTTCGTCATCGATTATTTAATTTTATTCATGAACAACGAACTTATTTGAAGAATAACGAAGAATTGGACAAGAAGAATGAACGTGTTCAATTGACTTATTTATATGAATTTGGTCCAAAACGTCAATTTAATCAACGATTACAAGAAATTTTATCCAGAAATTTAAAAACAACTAATAATACATCATCAAAAACTAATCCAATAAAAATAAAAATGATGACAAAACATCAACATTCATTAAATGCATTATTCAGCGAGCAAAATCCATTGCATAATTTGTCGAAGAAATTCTAATGAACATGTTCCTGTTAATTTGATTTATTCATTTAATCCCTTCATATCAATTTTAACTTTGTTATGTTTTACTCCTTTTATTCATATATATATATATATAATCATATAATCTCTAGTGCTTCACATTTGTGTCTTTTCTTTTTCTTCTTTTCATTATTATTATTATTATTATTATTATTAAATATTATTGTTCTCTATTCTAGATTCCTTTTAATCTAACAAATTTTATAATGACAAATAAAAGTTTAATTTCAAATGTTGTTCCATCTTCTGAGAAACATAAAAGTAAGTTGTAATGTACTATTATGAATTTTAATCGATTAAACAAAAATAATTTTCATCTAGAAGGAACAATATCTACAGATAGATCGAATAATTCTGAAAATTTAACTATAAATTCAAAGAAACAAGTCTTATTACATCCTATGAAATCTGCCAAAGGTCAACCTACTCCACTCTTAACAAAACTTTTGAAAGTAGTGAAAAACTTAAAACAACAACAATACCAACAATATCAACGATACCAACATCAACAATATCCTCAACATCAACAAAAACATAAACAATGGAAACACAAGAAGATCCCGAAGAATACATTAATAAATCAATCGTCAAAAACTGAATCAGCAATGGAAACTCATGTTCCTTTACAAAACCAAGAGCATCCTATATCATCTTCTCTGTTTGAAGAAATGTTCTTTCAAGATTCTGGCTTTGATTCCTTATGGCAAATGCAAAAAGAGATGGATCCATTTGTTGCAACAGCTGGTGGAAGAACCACTTGGTTGTGTGCATCTCGAAATAAATCTAACTAAATTGTTTCTCGTTATTAATATTATAAACGTCTAATTAGNTTAAGAATATAAATCAACTGAATAAAATTTTCTCATAATTTTGTTTATTACACTATAGTGTGGAAATTTCGATGTCTTCGATGAACTTGTTAACGAACTCTTTTCTAATGATAATTATAATGATGATGATAACGGCAGCGAAAACAATGATCCAATAAATCAAGGTTACATTGTGAATAATAATGACGATAGAAAATACAATGATTTTGAATTAATTCAAATGGACAAACTATTATTTTTGAATACTAATACAATTATTAGTCAATCAAGGCAGCAATCATTAAGTCCATTACTAAATACAATGAGAAAAAAAATAACAAAAACTTTTCGTTATACGGAAGTTGATCTTCATGAACTGATTGGCATAGATATTGATAAAGTTCCTCATTATTTATCTAATGATAATAAATTACTCGAAGACAAAATGCGTGCTATACAACCAACAATTAATGAAAAGCATTCGGAAGAATTACGTCAAATAGCTATTCTTATGTATAAGATATCATTACTCGAAAGGATAACTTCACTTTGGACAATGTTTCGTAGAGTAGGCATGGGTATTCTTGAATTACCATCACATATTAAACAATTAGACATAAAAATTTGGCCAATTGCAGTTCATACACGTATTAGACAGGTTGAAAATACACATGCTTATGATGATGAGACATGTCAAATGTTTATTGATCATTGTCTACAAAAACTAAATGAAAAAAACGATGAATATCGACATCAATTACGCTTTCAAACATGTCATGTTACTGATTATTCACTGGCTATGGAATTTACTATCGAGAAGTTTATACAACATGAATTTATGAGTCAACATATTGAATATGATTGTCAAATTACACTTGTTCTATATCATTTTATTGATGAAATATTGAAATGTCACTTTTCAAATGAGAATCCCAATATAAAACAAGTAAGATTCGACGAAAAACAACAAACAAAAGGAAAATTTTATTTTAAATCTAATCTAATTAATATTTTTTTTGTTGTTTAATTAGAAAGAATTACTTAAACGCCTCTGCAAATATAAATATGAAGAAACAATCACAAAATATGAATTCAATTTATTTAAAAATCGAATATCTGAAAATTGCCTCTCAAGTTCAGTTCAAAATCAACATAATGCAAACTCATCTTTGATAGTTACTGCTCATAGAGCTATGATGCAAGAAAAATTCTTTAAACAATATGCAGAAATCGAATCAAATACATCAACAAATAAGGTACCAATTTCTTTAGATTTAATTAAACAACATATGCATCAATGTCAAAAACAACTCAATAAGGAATTCGAGCAAATGTGGCACAATCAAAGAACATTTTCACCTGATCAACGATTAACTCCAACAATGGTTCATCTCATAGATCAACGTTTGACAAATATTGATGCACGCCTCAAGTGTATCTATACATTTAAAGCTCAATTGTTAAAAATAAAAATTGAATCTTTATAATTAACACACCTTATAGTTGATGTAGTGTCATTTGATTAGATTATCACTTATTCTACTTATTTATGTCATTCGATATTCTGTTTCTTTTTTCAATAGTTTCGATAGGATAGAATTGTTTTAGATTTTTTTTGTTTTATTTCCTATTCGACGTAACTATGCAGAACACTTTTTATGAAATCGATCATCATTATAATCCAAAAATTAATATTTTTCAACAGCAATCGTATATAACTAATTGGTCAGGTCAATCGAATGTTAAATCGTTTCGTGAACAAATTGACAATGTTTTAACACGTTGGCATCAATTACAACAAAATAAACTTACATATGAACAACAAAAACAAATCCAATATCACAATGACAAACAAATAAAAACATGTCCAACAATTGATTTTGATCAAATCATGGAAGAAGATCTTGAAAATCAATTGAAAGAATTAGAACGAGAAGAAGAAGAAAAATACTTATTATTGGAAAGATCACTTGAAGAACAATTGAAACAAGAAGAATCCAATACGGATATCAACGAATTCGAAGTAGATTATGTTAAGCAATTAGAATATATTGAAATATTACAAAAATTTCAACAAAATGAGCAACAACAATATTGTGATACACTTATGCAAGAGCTCAACAAGTATGAAAATCTTGTTAAGCAGTTTAAAAATTTATTCAAAAACCAATATCAATCAAAACAAGTAACTAGTGACTATCAGATGATGTGTGTGTATCCAGCAAAGATTAATTCTTCATTTTTGTTTTTGCTTTTAAGAAATTATGTTTGACACCAGGAAATGATTCTGAATTTCGCATTCGTCAACGAAAAAATGCTAAGACAAATTATTGATTTCATATCTTTCTGTTCGAATGATGAAGTCATGATTAGTATTATTATCTTTACTACTATTTTGTCTCTTGTAGTAATTCAAAATAAATTGAATATGATGAAACAAAACCAAATGAAAATTAAAAAGATCATTCATTTACTTGAATCTTTTTGTAAAAAGAAGAAGTATAATGTTCAAAAGTTAAAATATAACAAGAAATATTTTTTTTTTGATATTTTGAAAGAAATCTTCTTTCTTTTTCTTTTTTGTTTGATGATGATTATTTAACTCACTAGTTCTAGATTGTTATATTCAACATGATATTCTTCATTGACTTGATTTAGTCTTAGTTCAATGTTTGAAAAGATTTCAACAATACGCTCGATTCCTATACATCGATTTCACGTCATCCATGTTATTGAGGAGGACTGTAAAATAATATTATTATTGCTTTTATTTGTTTTGTTTTGATTAGATACATCAACATAGTGATCATCTTATTTAATTATTTGTATTCACATACTAGTTTTTCATAATAATACTAATTTCATTTACATTTCAGATCATCATTCTATCATGGAATGGTTATTTGTACAAATCATCACTATGTTTTACAATTCAACTGGTATAACATATTTTGATATTCCTATTAGTGCTAATGAAACGTATCATATGCAATTGAACGACACAATAAGACTGTATGATTTAGCTAAAATGATCAAGGCATTAAAGATCTCTTATAGGGGTGACTTAACGACACCATCACCAATGAAAATCGAAAAGGAATGTACAAGTAACATCAACGAGCTTAATCTAACTATTATTCTTTTTGGAATTTCATTATTAATTATATTAAATTTTGTTATATTTATTTGGAATACTTTTTCAATTTATCGCTCAAAGAAGAACAAACAAGGACAATTCCTTTTACATTCTGATGGTGCACTTTTAAAAAAGCTAAATATTTGTCAACATAATCAAGAAGATTTGTATGCTTCGGTCAATCTTCAAACGAGAAAATGAATCAAATCTAATGCTTGCTAAAAATTACAATGCAATGACAAAATCATATACGAAGTAAATGCATTCTTTTTTTTTCTTCTTCATTCTCATCTGATTTAATCACTTCTATGTATTTGATTTCTAGATTAAAATAGAAAACAAAAAATAAATATACTTATCCTTTATCTAATCGTAGTATTGTAGTGATTTTCAATTTGATACTTAGCTCAACATGAATGTATCTCTCGTTTGTTTTCATTTTTAAATATCAATTAATTCTTCTTAATGCTCATGATTTGTTCTATTTATTCTAGAATCTAGATTAAAATCATTTATTTTGTCATTAGGAACTATATACCATTATCATTATCATCATAACATATTCTAAGAGTTGATTCGATAAAACAGTGGAATCTTCATTTGTCTTTCTTTTTTTTTTCTTTAATACATCCGTTCCTTTCATAGATGATATTATTTTGGTTCTAGGGGTATTCTATAATTTATTGTTTTAGATTATCACCGATCATGAAATTACAAATAGAAAAACATATAAAAATGTATTTCGATCTCGAAGTGACGATGGCTAGTTTTTTTTTCGAAAGACTCCCAGGTAACTATGGTCACTTTCAAGTTTATCACAATCATGACCTTGCTCATATCAAAACTTATATTAATGAATTAAGTGGAAATCATACAACAAAGTTAACCACACCACCACCAATCATAATCCAAAAAGAATGCAAAAATATA